>JAVJGJ010000059.1:83149252-83164166 GCA_035590215.1 Microhierax caerulescens
CACAGGTTCCAGGTGCGGCCTCACCAGTGCCCAGCACAGGGGGACGGTCACTGCCCTGGCCCTGCTGGCCACACTGTTTTGGATACAAATAGTTGGGGGAAACCCCCTTCTTTCATTTGGACTCTTTAAAACCGGTAACTAAAAAGGTATAGAAGTTTAATTAGTGAAGTGTAATCAATCCTGCTACAAAACAGCAGCCTGGTATTGCTATTGCATTTTAAAGGCTGCTGCCTGCCACACTGGTTCTGCACACTTTGCATACAGTATAGCCAGGTCCAAGAAGACACACATAAACAAATGGATATTTATATTGAATAGGTAAGTGCTTTAATTTGCTACATGTATCCGTCAAGGAAAATGAATATTATTTAAACCTGTTTAAGTGCTAACTTAAGAGATTTTCAGATTTTTACAGGAATGTATACAAAACATTTGCATAAAAACTTTGTATGTTTTTAAATGCTGTACCTGAAACTAAGTGCAAGTAAGAAGATGCAGTAATACAAAATTCTGATATGGGTAATCAGGTTAGGTTCATAAGGATGTGTTTGTATATTTAATTGATACTATGTGAACATTTGTTGATAATTTTAAGCTATTTCAAGCCATAGTAAGCGTAGAGAATGAATAGTATTTGTGGAAGCACATCAGAACCTCAGCAGTAAGTTTAACTCCATTATGATGGGCATTTTGCAAACATAAAATAAAGGTACGATTTCCTCTCCAAAAAGCAGCATGCACATGCGTCTAAAGCATAAAATTTGAAAATATAAGGCTGAAGAAAGTATTTTGAAGATCCAGGAAAACATCCTGGCTGTGGCAATTTTCCAATCGAAGGAATATTTGAGAAGCCTTCTGAGAAGGCTTTGTGAAATACCTCCTTCTCAGTAACCCAAACACAAGTTTATCTTCAGGAGTTAATCAGGAAGAACAGAAGAGCTGACTTTTTAGTTTAAGGCAAGAAGTTAGAAACCTGCGACCTGTATTTCAACTTCAGGCTTTCTTGGGGAGCTCAGATAGAAAATCTTAGCCTTTCTTCCTTCATTTCCTCCTATAGAATGTGAAGAATCTTGGCCAGTGTTTGCTTAGTAGTTTTTAAAATTTATTTTAGGATTATTTTTATTTATATTTGTCTATTTATTTAACTGATTTGGTTTTTTGCACACTGTTTAAAGTATGCCTGAAGTGTGCTGACTGCTGAAAGGAGAGTGCTCTGGGAAAGTGAACAAGACGGGCTGCGGGGAGGTGAAATGGAGAGGGAACTAACTGACAGTTCTAAGCTCCTTGGGTGCAGCACAAGCCTCCTTTTCTGTAGGTGATCTGTGTCTTCCCTAGAGAGGAATTCAGTCTGAAGCAAGGCAGCCTGTGGAAATGACTGGGTTAAGATTATTTATTGGAATGGTTTTATTGGAGATAACCACAAAGGAGCCATTTCCTTGCTGAGAATCCAACATTTAGAATTTTATCCTTTTACCAACTAGTCGGTGATACAATGTACTTGAAAATATTTTTGCCAGTAGTTAAAATCTATGTTTTATTTTAAAAAACGCAAATGTTTCCTTATGAACTTTCTTAGGTGGAGTGGGAGCCACATTAGATGGGGACAGCCATTCAGACTAAGGCATATAACAACAGGAAAATATTTAAGTCTCCTGGATGACAAGAGTCTTCTTCTTACAGACAAAGAGAAAGCAGATGTAAAATCTACGGCATTCTGTTTTCGGTCTTCCAAGGTATGGAATCAGTGCAGCATTAATATAACCAGAAGTAATTCTAATCTCTTTTGTAAGCAAGATTTAGGTATTTTCTGTTGCATTAAAATATACAGTAAAAGTAAACTTAATTAGTCAATAACTTCTTTTTAGCATTCACTTTATATATTTTCAATTTAATATATACCTGAAAAGAGGTATATCGACTTTTGCACTCTGGTAACATAGAAATACTTAAATATTTTAGGACAATGCAGTGCAACTATATTGGGGAATTCCTGTTGCAGTTACTATAGATCTCAACAGTTATTCTCCATTGAGGCAAGGAGGATGAAATAATTCATTCACTGATTCTCAAGATGTATTCTTCAGCAGGGGTTACTCCAAAAAAAATGGAACAATATACTGTGAGCTACTTTTACATGGATTATTTAGTAAAAAAAAAATACTTGATGGCAAGAGTTGTTAGCAGTCCAGAGAGTATCTTTTGTTGATATGGAGGAGGTGCTTTGTCTCAATTTTCTAAACACCTTATACACATGTGTTTTGGAGATTAAAAAATACTGTATTTGAAGTTTCTTCCTTTGTTTTCTTCAACTTGAACTTGGAAGTCTTGTTTGGAAGTATTTTTGAGAATTTCTATTTTGAAGTAGTTTTGTTCTACAAGTTAACATGTTGATTTAGTTATCATTTAGTGACCAAACCTATTCTGTGCTGAGTAGAGCAGAGATAAAAGTCTTAGAGGCATGTAGAAACATGTTATGGTAATTGATTCTTGAAGTAACATGACTATCTTAAAAGGGGTCTATAAGCTAATCAGCAAATGTCAGATATAATCTTACTGATATTTAAATACAGATTTTCAAAGAAATTGGAAGTTTGGAAGATTGTACTTAAAGTTAGTTTTGTGGATATCAGCATTCATTTTAGCTACAGACTTACTTGGAAGGAATTACGGAGATGCCACAGGGGAGGAGTATGTGTTTTGCTCCTCATTGCTAAGGATGAATCCAGTCTCCTGCTTAGGACTTCTTAAAGGAGTGTTGTGTTTCACTTTATTAGGATACAGGCATTAAAAATTTTAAGGTTTTTCTCTCTGGTAAAGAGCATTAAATAGATATTTCAAAATTATAGCAGTCCTAGAAAGGCTTCTGCGAAGAAGGCAAGAAGCTTTAGAGGTCTTTTCCTTCAAGCATGTATGGACAAACGATCTAATCTTTCACTCGTGATGTTGCATGTAGTTAGCCCAAAATAATTATTCCTGGATAAGTGGCAGCCCCTAGTCTTCCCTGTTGAATACCGATCATTAATAGCTGGGAGTGTGCCAAGTGGCTAGGTCTTTCTTATAGCAATTTCATCCCTTTTTGCCACAGTCATAATTCTTCTTTCCACTATGTGAAAAGTAGAGGAAGGAAGAATTATGAAGATCACACTTGTGCTATTAGATAAGCAAAGTCAGATATGGTGAAAGAATACCCTTATTTGCAGTGTTAAAGACTCAGTTCCCTCAGGTATGTGAGTAGATGATAATTTCCATTTCCAAATGAAAAGTAGCTTCCATGTTTGCAAAGAAAATACGGAAAATATGTCCTGTGTAAATCTGAAGATTCAGATGCAAATGTAAATGCTCAACATTTGTTTTTAACCTCATTATTTGCAGACACCTTTACTCATAATCTTAAACCCATTAGCTTGCCAGTACTGCGTTTTGAAAATAACCAAAGAGAACAAGAAAGTTGAAGTTTTTTTATATGATGTCTTACATGAACCAGAATACTTTTTCAGATGTTCAAAGTAACACACAGACACATACTTTTTTTTTCCTGAAAACACAATATCCTGATACAGAAATTAAACAGTTAGATCAGAATCTTCTTACATGTTAAAATTCTTTAAATATTTCGGGGAAAAAAAGAAAAAAGAAGTGTGAAAACTTTAAAAACATTCCAAGCCAAAGAGTACTCAGAAGATATGGATATTCTGAAGAGCTAACGGTGTCTTCATTTTTGTCTGGGAATTGGGCTTTATGCTCTGGATACTATATATTACCCTAATACCTAGCATTAAATGAGAATTATATTAGCCTTTCCAACATCTGAAATTTTTTTTTTTTTTTTTTTTTTTTTTCTCTTTTGGGGTCTTGGTCTGCTCAGCACAGGATGTCCACAGATATCTACAATTTATTCTGCAAACATACGGCTCTTTTATAGACTTGAGTTTGTAGTGTTTTACATTCTGTGGATTTTTTTTCTCACATTTGCTAAATGTGAGAAATTCTTTTTGATAAAAAGCATTAGCTTCATAGCACTTTTCCACTGAAATAAGGTAATTTTACTGATAATTAATTAAGAAATATTTATACATTCTGCACAAAGTCTGTCCAGTCTTTACCAGTGGACAAAAGTACATCCATTTTAATACATTTTATGGCCTGTATTTTTATATCTTCACCAGTTTCTTTATAAAATTTCAAAGGAATATATTAATATCATCTTAAAAAGCAGTCACGAATTGACTTTTTCCAGTGAGTGAGATCTGCTAGAAGGTCAACCCTGAAAGTGTGCCACGGAAGGTACAGGTCGGGTCAGATGAAAACAGATAAAATTGAAAGAACAAGCTTTAAATCATGGGCTTCGATTTTGGAATGTTATAAGGAATGAAACAGAAACATTGCAGTGAAATAAGACATATGAGGCAAGGCTTCAGAATATTTTTTTTCCACATTAATCTAAACCTAAAAACTAATCTAAAATTGTTTTGTCCTTTTGGGCCACAACATATGTGGGAATATTTGCTTGTATTCTTGTATGCATGGAATAAAAGCAGTTTATAAAAAACACATCCTTCTGGATAGAATCTGGCACGATGTTCAATAAATCTGTTCGTTTCCAATGCATTTTTGTAGCTTTGCATTACTGAGGTTGTTTACTGATTGTTGCAAAAACCAATTGTTTCTGCTTGTTCCAATGTAATGAGGGAAGATTTTTTGTTTATTTTTTTAGAAAAAGTTGATGGTCTGAGAATGGGCCTAGACTGTAAATGAAACTGAAGCTTTTCTTTCTAAATATCCTGTAGGAAGAATTAGCAGATGGCTATGTAGTGGCAGGTTATGGTAAGGGTGTAGTGGGCTGGAAACTTGCATTATGTAGTGCCTATACCAATATGCAATTATAAAATGGTGACATGGTGATTTCTGATGTTTTTCAGATCCTGATTTTTACTGTTGAACTATTTTACAGTAGATGAGATTGATTCCTTATATGTTCTTTCTCTACTACCTGCTGTTTACTGGCATGAATCCAGTATTCTATTCAAATCTTCCCCTTTATAAACAATTTGTGGTTCCTGTTCGATCCCTAAAAAAAGGCTCAATGTCTCAAAGCTTCCAAATGACTGCTCTGCTGCCCCTACGCTGTCCCCTAGCTTCCATTTCTCGCCGATGTTTAATCCAACTTTTACTGTATGCTTTCCTGCCTGCTGTGTTTATTCTGCAGAAAAGAGCTCAATTGAATATGATTAAATCCAGTCTGGGCTCGAAACCTACACACAGAGTTGTCAGTGTACTTACATAGGTGAGGGCAGAGATCTTGTCTTGGCAAAGTATTGGTGCTGCAATTTTTATGCTAAGTAAATTTAATTCTAAGTGGAGTGAAGATTATCCAACCCCTTCAATTTCTGTTAGTCAGTGGTTTTTAAAGAAAGTACAGACTAGTAATTTAAATTAATAATCCCTCGTGTTATTGACAGTGCTATATGAGAAAATTTGTGAATTCATATATTCCTGTCTTAAGAGTTAGTTGCTAGGAGGAAGAAAAGAAAATCTTACAATGTAGAAGCACAGCAGGTTCACACAGATTCACACTATCTTCTGGTTATGAAGATAATTCAGAAGGCTGGAGCTTGAAATCAGGCTGTCATTTCTTCGTGTGATGGCAGAACCTGATTTATTTTTTCCTGTAACATTATTTGTGTGCAATGTCCTATTATAAGTAGGTTTCATTTTCCAGCTGTTACTACAACCGCATTATTTGTGCTAGCTTTGAAAGAATTGAATACAACATTTAGAGAAATGATATGAGCAAAATAATGAATTGATAAAAGAAGCACATAATAACTCGGTAATTGGCATCAGATGTATTTAGAAATCAGTTATTACCATGTATCAGTGGACAAGATTTTAATAAGAATTTCAGCACTTAAGGAATCGAGCATTTACAAGATAGTGAAATTAATGTCTGTATCCAGAAACAGTTTAATAATCTGAATTTATAAATATATTATATCTGGAAGTGTAACGTTATAAAACGTATCAATTTCATCTGGGTAATTTTATTTTTTCACTTTTTATTTAAGTGCTTCAAAATGCATTTATAATTGTAGGATGAGAATCTAGTTACATGGCATTTGCCTTTACTTAATAAATGCTTTAAAAAATCCTTTAATAAATTAGAGATTGTTTTCTGTTCATTTAAAAACCCCAGTCTTTGTCATCTTTTACTGTGAAGCTGTCTCCCCAGATGGTAAAGGCACATGTGTATGGTGTAATCATTCTATTCGTTCCTGCATGTGGTCGGATAGGACATGTAAAAGTTTTTGTTTCGTTATCTCTAACGTTACTCTGAGGAACTGAATGAAGTGACTTATCCTCTACTGCTGATGAGTACAAGCAGAGAAGGTTGAAGCTTGTACTTGGTTAAGGGGATCACATTGCACCCTGAATTTGCACAAAGTGTTTTTTTGAGCAGTAGTGAAAATTAAGCAGCTTCTTACTGGGCACGTGTGAACATCTGTAGAAGCAGAATCGAGGGAGTTACTGCACCAGTGAACCTGCCAGCACTGTTGAAGCTGTGAAAGGGAAAGTGAGGCAGCAAGGGCAGTGTTGGAGTCACCTCAGCTTCCACTGCAACAATTGTGATGCATTCCCTCTCTTCCCAGAAGGATGGTGAATACTTTCTATGTCAATAACTTGATCACATGAATCAGGACTGAAGAGTCAAAGTGGTTTCTGTTACTGTCAGTGGAGATTTTTGCCTAAAATGGTGCCGGTGGCAACAGCCTCGGAAGTAGGCAGCTCCAACTTGCCATGAAGAAGGTTGTAGTCCCCTGAGAGGTTTTGGGCATAATTACATTAACATCCTTCCTACAGTTAACAAGATATATACTGATGCTTTGTAACATGTTTTCCATACTTACCTTTGGATTTACCAGCTAGTGCAGCAGATGAGGTATAGCAGCCAGTTGAACCACGTACTTTCGGAGAGGTTAAATGGATGATCTGCTGTGAATCAAGACATGTGGGCTGTTTGGCTTACAAACAGATGTCTGTGGGGAAGGAGTTGGTTCTTAGAAGAGGTAGATATTGGGCAACACCTCAAATTACAGTTACAAATTAGAGTATTTGGATACTTAATTTCCTCTCCTGAAACAGCTGTTGTTTGTATAGGACACCAGCTGGACTGATAACACGGTTGTCGCTTCTGCTTTTACAACATGACAACAGGCTGGTCAGAAACATGCAGAAATGGACTTTACTTTTTTTTCCTCAGGAAATAAATACTAAGCCCATTGCTGGGCAGTGATAGGCAGTGGTAGGTTAAAGGCCATCTCTCTGTGACAGAAACTGTAGGGAGGTGCTCATCTTTTCCAGGCTGGAAAAAAAAAACAGAATCCCCAAGAAAAAGTTTCTGGAGGTTAATGCCTGGTTCAGGTAGGGAATTCAATGTATTTGGTGGTGTTTTGTCAGCTTTTATGTTTCAGTAATGACTTGTACTGTCAACTATGATCCTAGTTCTTTCCTAGGCAGGTGAAGGGAATACGCCTGGCTCTCCTAGTGTAATAAGCTAGGGTTTTGTGTGGATGGGATCTCTCTCCATCTTTTCCCTAAATGTTTAACTAGAAGTTAACACTTCTGCCATTTTTTAAATAATTTCATTAAAGAATGACCTCAAGTATTCTTTTAGGTCCTGTTCTAGACAATTGCCTAGTATTTAATGTTTTATGCAAATAGTAACATGTTGGTTATTGTTCTTGTATAATTTTTTTTCCTTGTTCTTCCTCAGGAAAAGTTAGACATAGGGACAAGAAAAGAGGTGGATGGAATGGGAGCACCTGAAATAAAATACGGGGATTCAATATGCTTCATACAACACGTAGATACAGGCTTATGGCTCACATACCAGTCTGCTGATGCGAAGTCTGTAAGAATGGGGTCTGTGCAGCGGAAGGTGAGTTTAAATGGGGCTGCATTTCCTTCAGTCACAGTCTTATAGGGCAGGGGTGGGGAATGAAAGGAACTACAGGAGACAGCTAATTTCAGGGTTTCATTTTAAGCATGTCTTTATTTCATTGTGAAAGGTCGGGTTTTATTAGTCACATATTGAAAAACCACGTGATGTACTGAATTCATAAACTGAAAACCAAACTGCACGTTAGCCTGTAGACGTTAACCCACAAATGTTGATAAATCAGGATATACTAGACGTCAAACTAAAATACTAGTAATAGCCTGTAGAATATGCTAAAAATCCTTTTTTCAGTGTACTCTAGTTTGGATTGAGGAGGCTTTTAGTTCAAAGTCTTTTCCTTCCATGTTATTAAGCGTATTACCTTTTGGGCTGGAATATTCAAGTCTTCGGTCCTGAGGGATTTCTTCTTTTATAGAACCACCATGACCAAGTGAAAAGATAACTCGGCATAATAAATTAGGGAAAAGATTCTTTCACAACTTCCCACATCTTCCAGAAGCTATATTTGTGTTAGTGCTTTTTGTAGATTTATAAAGTTTCAGGAAATTATTTCTCAACAAGGAAAAAAGGTTTTAGCCTTCTTTTTTATAAAATAAAATAAAATGTGATGTTTGTCCACATTGTAGTATTTTCTATGACTGTTTTACATGCCAGAACTACAAGGCTAAAGCAGCATCTGTTATACTTGTAAGGCCATGCCTTATAATTTTATATATGTGTATATGTATACACACACACAAGTAATTTGTATCATGTGTGTACACACGCATACATACTTTTCTATATACTTTTTATTTCTCCCTTTATAATTCTTCTATATTTTCTATATGAAAATATATAATATTTAGGAAACGGTGTTCACATACATGTAAAACGTTAGTGATTCTAAGACAATATAATCAATAAGTATAATCATTGTAATAAATAATTCAAAATAAGATATATTATGGAATAGTTTAGCAATGTAAGAAATATAAATACTTCATGTGTGTGTATGTATGATTTTTATTTTTACCTAAAATAGTTTAAAATATTTATGTAATATTTATGTGAATAGCTTCAGAGCCATGATAACTAAACATGAAGAACTGGTAAGTTACTGGTAGTGATTCAAGGCATAGTCAGAAAAGGCGGCTAGGAATATCCTTGGAGATCAGGACCAATAAAGAATACCTGTTCCGATGTTGTCTGTACTTTAGGGATGTGCTGCTCTGTAAGGGAACTATTTTTAAGGTTGAGAAATACAAACAACAAACAAAACCCCTTAGACCTTTGATTATTTATTCTTTTTTAATAGAGTATTTTGTTTACAGAAGCTTATTATGGCACTGAACCTGCTGGCTCAGTACAAGTGTGGCCTTGGACATGAGGAAGTGAAATATGAGATTATCTGGTTATAATTACTTTTTTTCTTTGGTATGTGACTTCATCATCATTTCCTAGCCTGCCTTACTATGTGAGTTTTCATACATCTCATTTGTAAATAATGTTTCATTTTACAGTGACTGATTTTTATTTTTGTATTGCAGGCAATAATGCACCATGAAGGTCACATGGATGATGGTTTAACATTGTCCAGGTCTCAGAATGAAGAATCCCGTACAGCACGTGTCATCCGTAGTACAGTCTTCCTTTTCAACAGGTTTATAAGGTGCGCTTCTGAAATTTTTTTCATCCCTTTTATTTTTTTCATCCCTTTTATTTTTTTCCACTTTTGTTTTATTCAAAGTGTTATTAACACAACAATGAATGATTTAGCGCTCATAAAAAAACAGAGGAATGCTGCTCAAACCAGACTTTATGCCAATTCTTTGTTTTATCAGCAGAGCTGTACCTTGAGAGGTATTGGTCAGTTTCTTTTCGCTGCCTTCTAATATTACTTTATTGTTCAACCTTGATTTACATGAATAAACATATTAAAAATGCGAATCAACCATAAAAGAGACATTTTGCCCTCCCAAAATTTGCTGTAAGTCACGTGGTGTACCATTTGGCTTTTTCTTTTCTAAGTATGTTTTTTAAAAGTGCTCTTCCTTGAAAAACCTGGAAAAAGGAGATAACCATGTAAGTACAAGCTTGTACAAGACACAAATGTACTGAAGAAATTCCCAGTCTCAAAAAAAAAAAGTTTTTCTCAAAAGTTTTAATTACACCTTAATTCTACTCTCCCATTACGCTTTCCTTATTTGTTCCCTTTCAATGTTACTTGTTTCTTTAATATTTTGCAACATATAAACGTATTATTTTATAGTATTTTAGCCATTTAAAAATTTTGCCAGATGTCTGCAATTTGCATTTATATTCCTATTCCAAATATCCTCCTAAATAACACTGATAAAATGCTAATTCTCAAACATTTGTGACTTCAGTGATTGATGAGAGGCCTCTTTCATCAGTGTAACTGGCATTTGGAAAGGATTATATGCGGTAAGACTATATGAAATGAGAGATTTTATAGGAACTTATTTGTCACAAGAGAAGACAGTGTGGGAGATGTTGACCTGAAGCAACCATGTCCTAAATCAGTGCACAGCTGAAGACATAGACCTGCCAATTTTTTCCAAAAATATTTACCCAGGTACTTAAATAACAACAGTGAAAAACGCCTATCAGGAGAATTGCCTACTGTATTATGTTTAAAATACAAAAGAAATGCAAACCCTAGGTCACTTTGTACATAATACTTTTTCTTAGAAGCTTCTGAGAATGCCATAAAAGATAAGGACAGAGAAAGGCAATTTAATGATAAGGTTTCACAAATCAAGGTACTAGTAAATTACAGTGCAGATTTTTGTGGAGTGCACAGGAAGTCCAAGGTAGTGTTTAAAAATTTAGTTTTGGCAGGACGTTATGCCAAGATAAAGCTGAATTGGAGAGGATCAAAATTATTCTCGTAAGTGCGTGTGCCAGTTCTCTCCCACGAAGTCAGTAGAAAAAAGCCACTTCAGATAACATACAATAAAAAAGGTCAGTAAAAAAAATTGCACTTCAGATAACATGCTCACAGTAAAAGTTAAGTTTTAAAGATAAATTTTGTAGCTATCTTTTTGAAACATTGCATTATTTATTCCAAAGGATTTTTATTCTTCAGTGGTAAATATTGGTACCGGGTTCATATTGTTTCCTAAATTTATGTGGTTTCCAGCCCTAGTTCACCATTTAAAATGAAAATAGTGACATGCCATTTTTAAAAAAAGAGAAACAAACAAAACACTCCCAACCACCCCTATCCCCCCAAAAAAACCTCCAAAACTTATCAGTGTTGTCTACATCCAGCAAAAAGCAGAGTATAAAACAGGGCTTCTGCTCCATACCATGGCCTAGAGGGGCATCCTGGGAGCCAGCAGGGTGGGAGGCAGCTCAGGAACAAGGGCTGGCGTGGGTGGTGGTGGTGGGTCAGGTTTCTGGGGGCCTTGGGTGCCTCCAAGGAAAGATGTGAGTGCGGTGGGCACGGAGCTGTGAGGGTGCCCCTGTGGGCATGGTGGGCTCCTCTGCCAGCCAGAGCTCTGTGGTTTGTCAGCATAAATGGGGCCCTGGTGTAAACCTCTTTGCTGCATAGCTGGGTTTCTCTCAGAAATATGCTAGCAAAAAAATCTTTTTACAATGTTAGAATTGAGGATGAGTCACAATCTCTCTCCCCTGCTGTGTGCAGCGTGGGCCCTTGCCTTCAGGGCTTCTCCCCTCCCAGCGCTTCAGGGCCCTGGCTGGCTTCTACGGAGTTTCAGGTTCCTCCACATCTTTCCCCTCCTCCCTGAGGACGGGCACTATGTTTGCAGGCCCTCAGCACCTCCTGTTTCTTTGCCCCTCATGGCTCTTCCTGCTGCTTCCAGAAGGTTCTGGCGGGCCTCCTGCAGCCCCCAGCAGGGGCAGCCCCCGCCTTCCTGAGGGGAGCCAGGGAGCCATGAGGGAAAGCCCTCGCCTTCCACTTGCTGCATGGCACTGGTGAGGTCTCAGCTGCAACAACCACGTTCCAAGAAAGATGAGGTTGAAATAGAGGAGAAGGGTATAGCAGGGGTCCTGAAGGAAATCACAGTGCTGAGAAAAATTGGATTCTGGGGTTTGTCGGGGATTCAGCTAAGCAAAGGGCAGGTGCCGCACGGATGAGAACAGTCTGCTCCCCCTCTTCTAGGAGATGGTGGTCATAGATTACTGCAAAGCCAAGTTGGAATTGTGTATTAGGGAAACAAAGAGGCTGAGGAAGCGCTGGCACGGAGTGTGTGGACGAGCTACACCTCTGGCTCTGAAGGTGGCTTAAGAACAGGTTAGAGACACGTCTGAGAGCCTGGATGGTCTGGCCGGGCCCCCTGGCACCATAGGACTGGTTCTTGGACTTCTGCCTGTTCCAGCCTCATGATGCGTTGAACTGGTTTACAATAACTTCATCTTTTGGTCTGGCCTCCGATACTGCTAAAAGTGTAGGTAGAATATTAAAATGTGTTTTCTGCATTACAATAAATTTTAAGAGAAACAATGTTTTTGATGCTTCCAGTTAATGTTTGGGAAGGGAGGCGTGGATCATTAAGTGGAGAACGGGGCAGACATAAATAGTTTTTGAGAAGTTATGTAGCTGTCAGAAAATGAATTGAGCTTTGGCATCTAAACAAACTTTGCATTTAAACCAGTAACGAGTTTAAATGATAAAATAATTCATTTCCAAGACTCAGGAGACTTTGCATCTTCTTGTAGGGGCCTTGATGCTCTCAGCAAGAAAGCGAAGTCTTCCACCGTCGACTTGCCTATCGAGTCAGTCAATCTGAGCCTTCAGGACTTGATAGGCTACTTTCACCCCCCTGATGAACATTTGGAGCATGAAAACAAACAAAACAGGCTCCGAGCACTGAAGAATCGACAGAACCTCTTCCAGGAAGAGGTACTTCTCTCAGTTTTACTCCTGATTTTCCACCGTGTTGTCTGCAAGTATTCTTTCACAGTGTCTGTAGTGTTGACATCTAATCTGGAGTATGTTTGCAGCGGTATTTTTGTTCTGTAAGAGGCAAACTCTTTGCTACATTTATCACTTTAGATCTGATGGTTTTCCTGATTATTTAAAGAAATGTGTTTTTTTAAAAAATCAGATATATTAATATGACCTTGTGCCCTAAATTCTAACCGTAATTTACTCCCTATGTGTGAATTAGTTTCTTCCATTACAGTTTAATCTCTTGATGCAGAAGGATATTTTGCTTTAATAAGCTTGATTTAAATATTTTGTTTAATATTGTCTGTTTTTTCTCTGGTAATGATAGCTGCCTGACAGATACTTAATCAGATGGTTACATGCCTTCCGGAATAGAAACTTGCCTAAAATTGTGTCTGGAATACTGATTATTTTTTGTTTTATTTTGACTATCCTAAATGGTAATTTTTTATTATCACAGTCAAAGCAACTTTTCTGTAGGGATTGCTTGACTCCACTTGTCTGACCCTGAGTATACTTGTGTTTTCCATATCCTGCCTTTTATATTTTGTTTTCCTAGAATTCTGTTTATGTGTTTGCATATAAACTACTTTTTTTTTCCTCTGATAATCTGAGCCTTTCCATTTTTAGGGTATGATCAACCTTGTGCTTGAATGTATTGATCGCTTGAATGTATACAGCAGTGCAGCTCATTTTGCAGATGTAGCTGGGAAGGAAGCTGGAGAAGCATGGAAATCTATTCTGAATTCTTTATATGAATTGCTAGGTAAGGCATGTTATGGGTTACTTGGATTGTTTTAGTTCAAATTAATACTCAGGTGAAAAGAAACACATACCTCTTTTAGTATAGAAGAATTTCCACTGAATTAGTATAGAAGAATTTCCACATTTTAGGATACAAATTAAACAAGACTTTTGCATTTCCAGGTCCTTGCATATGTTTAAGAACAAAATACACTGAAAACACTCAAATAATGTGATTTTCCTTATAATATTTACTATGCTAAGTAACATTATTCTTACTTTAATTAAATAATTGATTAGTTTTTTGTATTAGCATATTGCTGATGTATCTTGTATGCTGGTCAGAAATGTACGGACAAAATATATGTGGCTATATCATTCCTGTGTTAAGGAGCCCACAAAATTGTGGTCAGTTTTGTAGGAGTCTGTGATTTTTCACACATCTGGCTGTAGAACTGCAGCATAAATCTAAAGTTTCTATGACCAAGACCCCTCTTATTAGTTAGTGTAATTACCAGTGACTCCACTGTTATGCTGGGATACAGTATGCCATGGAAAGGTCCACTCTTTTAGATGCAATTTATTATGAAGTTCTTGTGCACCCTGCAGTCACTGACAAACCTAATAGCTTCTACAGGTATCTTAAGTGTTGGTGTGCTGGTCAAATTTGTATTTAGGTAGTAGCATTTAATTGCCTGATTCTTTTGCTCGCCAATTTGAATTGCATGTGTTATTTATGTTCTACTATGACTCATTATTTAGAGTTATTAATCCACTTTGATAGCTGCCTGCTGAGTTAATTGTCTACAAAAGGAAATTTTACTCCCTGAGAGACCATTCTGTCAGTTCCTTCCTCCTCTGTCATCAGGTTTTCTCAGTGCCATAAGTAAGTGTAAATAATAACATTAATGCTGACCTTAAGTGGCTGAGGACAGTAACATGTCTGTCATTAAGGAGTCCTTTGTGCAGGCTGTGTCAGTGTGCCTGTATGCTTGCTTTCTGTAACACCAGCTCTTACACGAGGGTCTGCTTGCCTTTAAACTTGTAAAACCCAAAAGCTTGTTTGGACAAACTCCTCATGCAGGATTGTTACCACTTTCCTGTAAAATATAAAGCATTTTATGTATGATTTTTACTAAATCTCACTCCTAAAAAATTTATTAATGAAAAGGTGTACAAGTAATGCGATGTTATACATCCATTCCATTAAAAGTCAACAACTGAATGTTGAGTTTGTAAGATGGAGTTGAATGGTTAGGAAATGCCCAGATGAATGGTGTGTGTATATTATCAGT
>JAVJGJ010000059.1:83164266-83188948 GCA_035590215.1 Microhierax caerulescens
GTGTGTGTATATTATCAGTTGACTGTTTGGTGGTTGTTCATTGTGAAACGTAATCTCATACTAGTTTTTCTATATGAGCCATTCCTTAATTTAATTTTCATTTATTAATGGTACTTAAAATACATAGGTTTGTCTTTGCTATTTGGTGTAAGGCATTGAACATCATTTATTGTAAGCTTTTTAATTCATGTTTGGAAAACAAAGGTATTATCTTGGACGACTTCTGTGCCATTTCTCATTAGTAATCTGAATAATGGGAACTATTAATGAATGTTCTGTTGGAAAGTCCTGTAATAAGGCAGATAGAAGGTATTATCTCCCATTCTGTGCAGAGGACCAGATACAGAGAGAAATTTAGGTAAAAAGACTCTACCAGTGCTAATTCCCAAATTAAGAACTGTGGGATCTGAGCTTTTCTCAGAATATTCAGCAGTATTTCATGTGTACCAGGCGTACTGAAAACATGCATTCCTCCAAATTCAGAGGCACAGAAAATAAAATTTTATTGGTGTGCCTCACTTCACACACTTTCCTTACTACCCAACAGCAACGTGAGGCAGCTGAGGCAGGAGTTCTGTATATAGTACTGTTACAAAGTTTTTCCATAGTCAAAGTAGGTTCATCGTCTTATGCTCTTGAATAAAATAATCCCTGTGGGGGTGAAGGCTATCCAGCATAGAGGTGCTTCTGTCTGGCCCACTACTTTTTCTGTTGGAGAGGATAGAAGTTGACATAGTAAATATCACTGAGACAACCAGAAGCGCTCTCCCGTGATCTCTCAGAGCAAAGAAGGAGCTGGCTGAACAGTGGCTGCTGTCACCTAACCACAGGTAGAAGGTGGTTCCTGTGGCTATGATTCTGGTTGAGGAGTTGCTGAGATCTGCCGCCTCTGCGTAGTTGAAGATTGTAGCATGATGCATATGCACAGGTTGTAAGAGTGACCAGAAGTGACATTTCCCAACATTAGATTGGTAGATTTTATGATCATTATAAGGTACTTAAAATATTTTTGGGTTTGATTTCCATGGTTTTTATAGTTGCAAGCTAAATACACCCTCTAAACACCTCGCTTCAGTTCTGTAACTCGCAGCATAGTGACGAGTTAGCATATGGGTCTGAAACTTCATCTAAGATGGTTTGTAACAGTGGTACATGCTGTCCTTTTTATTGTAATTCTATATGAAGAACTGTTTCAGAGGTAGATGGGAGGTTTTGCTAGTGAATTTAAGATATTTGATGGCTCAGAAATTTTATGACTTGGGAACATGAATTATATTGTAGGTTCTTGAGCCAGTCGTCCCCCCCCCTTTTTTTTTTCCCCTCTTATGTCTTACATTTTTCAAACTGGTATAGAACTTTCTTGTGTTCATTTGCATGTTAACAGCTCCATTCTCACTTATCTTTGCCAATATCTGTCTTCCTTCAGACTTTATAGTCTGTTATAGAACTTCCTTCAGAACTCTGTAGTCTGTTATAGAAAATGAAGAAAATGTTTCCTGCTGTTTTCACTATATTGCAATGAAGTTAAAAAAAAAAACAAAACGTATAGCTTTGGCTATCTTCACACTTGTGAGCAACCAGATTGATTAGTCTGAATTTTTTGCAGGTAGCTCAACCATTGGCAGGCAGAAAGAGTAGCAAGTTTTATCTCTTAACAGTTAAAAATCAGATAAAATGCAGGAAACTAAACGAAGCTTTCACAGTAAAACTGATACTAAATCTTAGTGTGAGCTTCTCATCATAGCAGTGCTACTGTTATGTTTTCCCTCTCTCTGCTTACCTCTTTACTCACCCTAATGCCTGTATGATGCTCAAAAATGTGACATTGTCATGTGTTTTTTGGGGGGTGTCTGCTTGTCCAAGCTTGAGATAAAAAGGTCATCTAAAAGGAACATTGGTAAAAAATTTACATCTTAATCTATCTTTCAGCTCATATATGCACACTAAGTAAAGTAAATCCTCTTTAGGCTTTTTTTTTTTTAAGTTTTTTTTTTTCATGTATACTAATGGTAGTTATTTGATTTATGAAGAATCAATTAAAGAAGTTGTGACAGTAACTATAAACATTTAAAACTATCCAGACTAGGTCCAGAGACTTAATGTCTCAGTGAAATAAACTGATGGCCTTTCGAGTGTAGATGCTGGAGTATGAAAGTCTATGGTTTGGTTATTCATAGATGGGGCGGGTGGGGGAGGCGAGTATTGTAGTTTTTTGTAACAGTTTAGTTTGTTTTATTGCTTGTTAAATTAAGCACAGCTCAAACTGGAGGAAGTAGTGGCTTGATTGCTGAATCATTTCTCTTAGGTCTGAAGTTTCCAGTGGAAAAGGCCAGAAAATTCCTTCTGAAAGAGTCTGCTTGTTCTGTTGTTTCCATGCTCTTGTAGTGAGAACAGTGCACAAGCTTTTGTTGACTTCCCAGTCTTCATGTCCCTCCTGCCCCCTTATGTTATTTCCCTAACTGTGTTATCTTCTGGCAGCTAATGCTTAAGAAGGCTGGCTTTGATCTGCCTGTAATGAATTTGTATGTTGCTCTGTTCTGAGTAATGCTGGACCTGTACACTAATTGCATGGATGACAAATGGATATTGTTTGCTCAGTCTTGCTTCAGCAAACAGTATTTTGATTTTGAGTCTGCACATAAATAATAGTAAACTGTAATGCCAGAATTCATGGCTTTTGTCACATCATTGACATTGTGATATATTTCACTGTGACAAGAATGGAGATGTTTTACAGACCGAGTTGATTGAGACTGGGTACTATGGCATATAAAAATCATAGAACAGCAGAATGGTTTGTGTTGCAAGGGACTTTTAAATATCATCTAATCCAACTAGCCTCATTGTAAAAAAATTGTTCCTTATATTCAATCTAAATGTACCCTCTTTCAGTTTAAAATGAATGCCATATATCTACTAAGACATCTGTCCTTCCCCTGTTACAAATACATACAATCGCTCTGAACTTGTATTTGATCCTTCTGTATCACCAAAGAATGCACAGGAGTGTAAGTAAAGATGTGGCTTTAATGTCTGACTCACCACATCCTGGTTTTTGTTTCTTTAAAACTGGGTGTTAGTCTTGTCAGAGTAGTAAGAAATAAAAGAAGTAACTGTTAGATACTGATTTTTGTTTTCAGTGTTAGCTGGCTGTGTACTTCATCTAATGCACAGCTTTAACCACTAAATACTAACCTTTCACAAACTTCTGCTCAGCTGTAGAAATGCAACCATCTGTATCTTATTACTGTTAATGAAGTTAAATTAATTGATGTCATGTTAAGTAATGAACTGTTACTGCTTTTGTTTTATGTTTATACCTGAAGCACAGTGAGGTGGTTTACCTATAAACAATTTAAAAAATCACCTACAGAAACAGGTGTTTCTTAGTTCTAATCTGTGTCTTTTAACAAGATGCTCCTCTTATGATTCCCAAGTATTTTCAAATAAATATGGTAATGATTAATTAACTGTGTAATATTTCAAGGTATAGATTTTGTTATCATATAATACAGCAAAAGAAAGGGATTTTTTTGCTTGTTTGATTGTTAGGGGTTGGGTTTGGGGTTTGTTTGTTTAGTTTGTTGGGGGGTTTTGGCTGTGAAGCAGTTGGATTGTGATCTCTCCCCTCATGACACAGAACTGTCAGTGCAGCGACTTGTTTGCAATTAACTCCCAGATTGCTTTTCCCCTTTGCAGATACAATTTCATATCATATTTATGTCACAAGGCCGTAAGTTTAACCTTTTATTATTGAAACGGCATAGACCCCCGGCTGCAATATAGTGTAGTGGATTTCTGCAGTAATAAACCATAGATTTTTAAGAGGCCATTGCCTCTTAGCAGGACCAGCAGTCTCTGCTGCTGAAAATAACCGTAGAAATTTCAGGATGAAATAATTTGTTGGCAGAATTGGAAAAAGATTTTTAAGAAAAGCGGTTTGCACTGTTCCACACACCAAATGGAAATGTTAGTGCCTCATTCTTTTTTTTGGAGTAGAACAGAAGCTTCTCAGAGAGCTCATGTGTAGGCACGTACATGCAAATGGACAGGGCAGGCTTGTGGGTGTTCACTGCCTGCAGTGTTCAGTGGCATTTCTGCTGGGTTAGACCACCAAGTCAGTTGCATGCGTTCAGTCTACTTCAGTCTTCAGCTTGAAGCATGAGGACGAAACAGCTTCCAGCCAGTTCCTCCCTCCCTACAGCCCTGTCAAAAGTACGACAAACAGTTGCTGCCACATCTGTCTTGTTTTATTTCCTATTATTTTTGAACAAAGGTGTTGTATCAATAGAAAATCATTTACTTTCATCACCTATGTTGTTGGCTTCATATTCTGCTCTTCCAATGTTGCCTGTTGTTACAAGAATATTGTGTTACAGAAATTTGTTTTTGCTTAGCAGCTGACTTCCGTCAAGTCAGTACAGGCTACTTCATGTAGAGCGTTTTGCAGGGATTATTGAGGTGATTGTAAAGCCAAAATAATTCTAATTCCTTAAAGTTCAATTTGATGCCAAGGGTAATTTTTTATGCTTAAATCTAACCACCAGTTACATTATTTAAATTTAAATCAAGAACATCAATAATTAAAGATAAAGAATCTAGATCCTTCCTGACAAGACAAGGATTATTTATTTTGTTTTAATTTGAATGAACTTATAATTGCAATTATTTTATTATTTTTCTCTCTTCTTCCAATAGCGGCTCTGATTCGAGGGAATCGTAAAAACTGTGCTCAATTTTCTGGATCTCTTGATTGGTTGATCAGCAGATTAGAAAGACTGGAAGCTTCTTCTGGTATGCTTTTTAGTATTTTATCTTCCTTATTTGACCAGTTTTTCATTCTTTAAAATTGATGATACAGTTTTTCAGTCTAATTATCATGAAGTTCTTCTATGAGAGTAACTTATTTATTTAAATATATATATATATATATTAATAAAGTGAGATGTATATTTGCAACATTTTTACATATTTATTTCAGTTGTAGTTCTAGCTTAAGTTCTGGCAGTTTTTCCTTTTAATTGGCCAAGTGATTGTAATGTTATTTTTTAATTCAGGCAAATAAACCATTTAGCAAAAAAGTTCCTCACAATTTCAGTTGAATTAAGTTGCTGTCTCTCTAATTCTAGTACCTTACCTTCCCTTTGTAGAAATCTGCATGTTTTTAAGGATTTGCATACAACTGAATATAATAATAACCATATGGAATGGACATAATTTGTCTCTTCTAAAAGTACTGTAGAGGTAGTGTAGGGAGGTTTGTGTGTTCTACTTGAATATGTGTAATAGAAGGATCTTCAGAAAATTACTCACACATTTGTGTGTAACAGTGTTACCTCCATAATACATACACATTTGCTTTTTAATCACCTCTCTCATTCCTGAGGTCTGAATTTCTGATTACAGTTAACAACCATGCATGGAACACAATTCTGATTTGAGAATCTGGGAATTATGTCTCATTTTAGACACAATTTCTTTAAGCTAGTTTGTTTTCTTTGTCATTACGTAATGTCTTATCTTCCTCCTGAATGCCGTGTTAACCCCTTAGTGTGTACGAGATGCAATGAGTCTCTGTGTTACTCAAAGTGAAAGTAAGTGAAATTCTGCTGAGCTGTACTGCTCGCTGGAATGGTCATCCTGGATTCTGCTTCCTTGGAAGCAGTCTGTTCTCTGTCAACCTACTCTGCCAACCAAATACACTGTATTTTTAAATTTCCAATGGATTTTTATAAAAAATACTGCAATTAAACTTGGTCCAAAAGACTCTTTGGACTATATTGGAAAATAGATACTTTTTGAGCGCAATAAGAAATATGTAGTGTGGACATTGCGTATTAGGGGAATGTAAATAGCTTAAGAATTTATCTTGGTGGTATATAATTCCTGTAGGCATTGACAGCTTGCTACTGTGTACTTCTTTACTGTCTTAAGTGTAGTTATTAACAAGTTTCTAAACTATCACAGAACCTTAAAGGTGGTTATCTGGATTACCACATTTGCCATGTTTTTGTATTATTATTTTTTTTTAAAAAGAAAGTCTTCAATTCTTATCAGAATAAGTATTTTGTTGTTTTTTAAACAATACTACTCTATTTTAAAAAAGTATGTGTTTGAAACATGACATTTACTTTGATTTTCTGAACAGATGGTAGACAAATCTCATTGCATTAAAGAACCTCTGCTAAGTATATCTCAAAGTTACTATCAAAGAGATAGTAGGACTGTTTCTGCAGTTAAGAGTGTTGATTTCATTGGTGATAGTTGAGTCTTTGCCCCCTTTTACTGATATAAATACAAACATTTTCTTTTTTTCTTCTTACACAAATATTTGATTACTGTTGGTTTCACATGAAAATATGCCAAAATGATGTAATCTAGGCATTTGACAGTAGACAGTAATCAAACTTGGACCCAGCAACTAAGAAATGATATTAAAATCAAGTGATTAGTTCTGGTCTCTTGAAACTGCTTTTGACTCTTTTCAAGCATACTTTTTGTGATAAAGAAACAAAGTAATACTGTTGATAAGAAATGCTACTGCAGCCTGATTCTGCACCACCCCCAGCCCCCCTTGTTTTTCAAGATTAGTAAAGGTATTATTGAAATAATAAATAAATTAAAAAAAAAAAAAAAAAGCCAAACCAAAACATGCACAGTGTAAGGCCAGTGTTCTAAATTTTATTCTTACCAATGTAGTGATATTTGGGAGTTCTACAGGTTACAGCAGTAACTGAAAACATGGATCTGGTGTGGTGAGATCTTTTATATTCTGATTTGCTGATTAAGTGAATCATAGGACTGAACAGTAAAGAAATTATGAAAAAGCTTGAAAAAAGAAAAATATTAACAGCTCCTTATAAAAAGCTTTATTTCTCGCATGCAACTAGACAGAAAAATTAAACAACAAGCAGGAGCTTGAAGTCTAAATTAAGCTCTTGTCAGGTATAAGGAATTTGCCTTGCAAATTATTCTTCCCTGTAACTAAAAGTGAAGAAGAAATTATAGAAATATAAATAATACAAATTGGAGAAGTTTTACATGTAATGCTCAGTAAAATTAACGTATGAAATAACAGAGTAAAGGCAATTTTGGTTTGAGACATTTCAACTTTTTATATAGATCATTGCATAAACTGGAAGCATTTTTTTTTTTTTTTGCCATTATATAAATATTAAGTTGTACTGCTAGGAGAAACCAGTAAATGTTTGTTAGAAATGCATTTGGAATATACCTTCTGGCATAGAAGTTGAGAAAATTTTATGATTTAAGTCAGTAAAAAATCATCCTGTGGAGAAAAGGATAATTAGCAACTAGAAGTTAAAGATAGGTTTTCAATACTTGTGCTACCACAGGCAACCTCAATTTCAATAGTTTGTTTCATTCTTTAAATTAATATTGATCTTGACACTTTTAATGTATATTTTTTTCTTTTCTCTACTGCAGTCCACTTTTGGTGTGAAAGCATTCCTCTAAGGAGAATGTTCTCACAGTTATGCAGTTGCATGGGATTTGACTGCAGCCTTCTTAATTTTAACATGTTTCCCCAGTTGTTCATGATGAAACTGATTCCTGAGATACCTAATTTTACACCTGATATTCTCAGAGCTAGGATTTTCAGAAATTATGCAAAACTTTGTGCTCAACTTTTGGAGGTTCAAGATGAAATTTGTTAAGACAGCTCTAAAAATGCAGTGTTACATGGTTTCTGTTACGTACGTATGCATTTTTAAAAATGAATCTCTAAGTAAAAATAGGGTTTGAAAATAAAACCTAAATATATTTATCGTATTATAGTCAGGTGTGAGATAAATTCTGTAAATTTGCTGCAAAAATTCTGAAGGTGCTAATTACAGTGTCTGTTTGTTCTGAGTTTGCTTCTAGGAACTAGGCTACTTGAACTCCTTCCCCATATGTTCTGGTAACAACCTCCATGTTGCCTCCAAAACAGATTTGATAATTAATACTTTTTGTGGTTTTGAGGGAGTCAGTTAAACAAGATGCTAATTATGCTATGTTTCAGTTATCTCAAGAGGCACAGTAAGTTTAGCTTTTAGTATGTAAATGTGCTTTTGTGATTTGATGTGGGATGCTTGCTTGCATTCTAAGCTTTATAAGGCTTGACTGGAGTGAGGATATTCACTGTTTTAATTTACGGTGGTAGGTCTACAGTAGGGAGAAATACTGGATTATATTACACCTTTTAAATAAGAATACCTGGCTGCATATACCTAAAATTATTAATTTTGTAAGGTAGAGTATTTGTGCAGAAGAAACAGCATGCTCTGTTAATCACAGTAGATTAAGTTCACCTTCAACACTCAAGTTGTCAGCTACATCTCCTGCAGGGTTTTTTGTGAATGTGTTGTAATAAAATTTGATGCTGTAAGCTATTATCAATAAAATTCCTATTTTCAATTTTTCTTATCCTTGAAATAAAAATGTTATGAAAACAGAATAAAGGCATTAAATATAGAATCAGCAATTGTGAGTTGATTGTACAAATTAGATGAGAAATTTATTCAGGACCTGATCTTCACTGAAGCAAAAGAGAGAAAACGATTTTTCCAAGTACAAACATGTCTGAGAGTAGACCATGTGAGAAGTGAAATGTCACAGAAGCTGAGTGAATAATGCGATGCAAATGCTTCAGCTGTCTCTTCAATGCATGAATTAAGACTAGATTAGTCTTTCACTCTGAAATATATTCCAGATGGGATTAACTAGTTCTACTAAAATTTTAAAGGCATTAAAACATAGGTAGTAAAAAATAGAATATGGAAGTTAGTGATCTGATATCTTCCAAGTGAAGATTTTTGGAGAAAGGTAATACCAGGTTTTGAGTTGTTTGTTTTTATTTTTTTTAAGGACGTGCATTTTATTCCAGTATTCTGCAGTATGACATTGGAGGAATCAACATGTTGTCCTGAAAATACATGCTTCCTTTCATCTGTTAGTCATTCATCTTTACGATAAACTCTGTATATCATAACTGTTTGTGAAATTTGTATGAAATTTGAACACTTCCTGCTTTACTGCCTTGAGCAACTCCAGTGAAATTGGAACAGGGCCAGTTGTCTTTAATGTAGATAATACAGAAGTGGATCAGTGAAAACAGACATTGTAAATTCATATGCAATTTTTTCTGATACAGAGGGAATTTGCCTTTAGAGCAAAACATGTTTGATAATTAGCATTCAGATGCTGCAGTAATTGAAGAAGTTGCCATGGCAGCTGAGTGTAATTGTGATAATGTTAATTTATCATAGAACGTTTATATCTTCAAAGTAGTTTTACTTCTGTTGTTGAAAAAGTTAAGACTAGAAAATGAATCCTATATACTATTTTAAGACAAATGTAAGATTCAGAATCTACCTACACAAATCTGAAAATTGCAGGGTTATGGTTATGGCTTACGTTACGTGTTATCATTTCGTATTGGATTACTGTTTGTATTATTAGAAGTGTGTTTCAGCGCTACAATGACAGGTGGCAAACTTTAGTGAGTTTTGAATGTCGTGATGTCACTGCATTCCCACATCTCAGCAGCACACAATAAAGTTGTTGATCTTGGTATAGATTACCCCTCTAGATTAAGGATCCTTCTGTAACACTTCTCTTACCTCCCTAGGTATTCTACTCTGTTCAAGTGACCCTGCCTGTCTGGTTGGCAGGCCCGGTGGATTGTGCTCCTGCTGTGTTGCTAAAGGGCATCTATTCTTTTAGCTTGCTCTCATGACTCTTAGGGGTTTATCCTTTTTATCAATATCGTTACTGTCTGTATTGAAGTGTACAGCTATTGCAGCCCAGATCATATCATTGCCAAATTGAGGTTTAATATGTGGGGGGTTTTAATTTGTATTTATTTGAGATTTTCTGCTGATACCTTTGGGGCTACAGAATCACTTTGGGAGTTCACACCTAGCTCATTATGTTGTAGTTCTGACTCTTCTTGGAGCCACTGCACGGAACAGGAAGATTGTCTACCGTACCTATACAGGGTCACCTGCATATTTTTTTTTGCATATGTATGAACTTTGTTTGGAATCTCTTTACCAGATGAATCAAATTGTCACTGTATCTGTTGTCTTCCACCTTTACTACATTTCAGTCCTTGAGTAATCTGTACACTTTATTAGTGGTGACAGTATATCTTCCTCCAGATCCCTGGAAAAAATATTAAATATATGTGGATAAAAGGTGATGATACTGTAGGTAATCTAAATTGAAATGAGAGATCTGAACTAAGTTAGTCAATCCTCATTTTAATTCAGATTTTCTTGGGAAATAAAAAACAAAACTACTTTTCAAGTAGCAAGTAATTTAAGACTAACCATTGTCTCTTCTGGCAGAGTAACTGTTTTAACAAGGATGGGAATCTAAAATCTAAGTTTAACGAAAAAATTCTTGTTGACATATGACTGTTCATAATATCCTTCAAATCTTTTTATCCCTCTGTAAGAAGTCTGCGTATGTTTTTCTTTATGAGGAGGTCTACAGTTTCTTTGGCTATGTGTGTGGTTTTAGTTTTATTTTCAATAGAGTTATACCTTGATTGAAATATAACTAAGCATAATACAAGTTGGTCTGAAATTGACAATGAAAATAAATAAATTCATAAACCAAAGGTCTTTTAGTCTTTGCTGGTACATAAAAATGGAACATGCCCTAAGTCTGTCAAAGCACATATTTGCATAGGTAGGTAATTTCTGTAAGTTGTTAATGGTGTTTAATCTCTTTCCTCAGTAAGATACTTGGGAAGTTCTCCAGATTGGATTTTCTGCTGATCTGATAAGAGGCAATAGATTAGACTCAGAACTCCTGACCATTTCTGTTCCTCATATATAATGGTTTTAATACCAGACTGTAATTGTTTCATAGTTATTACTTATGCCATTGCATTTTGTTATTCACTGTGTAAGCATGCATTTCATACTTAGCAGAAAGATATATATTGTTCCGGCAATATTTTTATCCTCATTACTTTAAATTTAAGAGTTTCTGGTTTTGGGCTTTCTTTTACTTTTTGCTTGGTTGTCTCTAAAATGCTTGCTCAATTAACATTTAATTTTAATTTTTTGGTTTGTGAGAGGCTTTATGATTATTTAGTTATAAAGTTCCAGATTATATTGTATTGTTACTCAGGAATTATTAACAAATAAATAAATAAATAAAGGGGAAAAGGGGATATGTATGTGTAAAAAAAATTTCCCCAAATAAATCAAAATTCATATTCTTTTCCCTTAAATTTGAATTTCTAATTTCTTTATTGTTTACAAATTGAAAACCTTTTCTTTATTGTTCACAGATACAGAAAACCAAAAATGCATACTGAGGACAGCTATGTGAATGAACCACAATCTAAATTCTTAAATATTAGCTGTCGTCTATTTGTGATACAATTTTTTTCAGTGGTGTATTCAAAAGCAGAGGAAAGAAACAGAAAACTTTTAATATGGAGAGCATGTTTTATGTATTTATTATGTATGTAGCGTGAAGTCCTCACCTCTTCACTGAAAACCAGTATTTTACCCAGTTTGAATTTTAGTGCTGATCATCACATATTTATTAAAATTTCACATTTATTTACAGGTTTTTTCCTGTCTTTTCTGATTTTTACTATGTTCACTTATTTTGGGAAGTCTAGAAGTATATCTAGTCTGTTTTGGTTTTGTTTATCTTATACAATGATTTTTGAAACTATTCCACGTTGCTGAGCAATATGTTAGGAAGTATTATGTGTAGTTACGATATTATATGCACTTTGAATAAATTTTCTTTTTTCCCCCAGGAATTCTAGAGGTTTTACACTGTGTGTTGGTGGAAAGCCCAGAAGCTCTAAACATTATTAAGGAAGGGCATATTAAATCAATCATCTGTCTTTTGGACAAACATGGACGAAACCATAAGGTAGGAAAGAAGAGACAAGTATATTTAGATGCACATTTGTGAACAACACAAGTATGTTGTCCTGTCTTTAATACTGTATACATAAGTAGGAATTAAACTTTTCCTAAAAGACATATGAGCACTTTGAAGAAGCAAAGGGGAGTGTTATCTTCTTTTTGATTAAAATGTTGATCCGCACTAATTGTTGAGGGAAGCAGGAAGAACATATCTTAATATTGTTGGGAGAACTTCAGAATTGTTATAAAATAAAACTGCTGTGTTGGACGAATTATACACCCTTACAAGTCTTTCATTAACAAGGTGTTAGCACTCTGTTGCCTGAAGTAACTCACAGTGGTTATGAAAAATATTTAAGATTAAAAGAATCTCTTTTTTTGCAGGTTTTAGATGTTTTGTGTTCTCTCTGTGTTTGTCATGGAGTAGCTGTGCGGTCTAATCAACATCTGATCTGTGATAATCTCCTGCCAGGAAGAGATCTGCTCTTACAGACACGCCTTGTCAACCATGTGAGCAGGTAAAAAGAAAAAAATAAATAAATCTGTATCTATGAACAAAGCAGAATAAAACCTGTGGTTAAAAAAATCAAGCACTATGGAAAACCTGTTTTACTTCCAAACCCATTGTTAAAATATTTCATTCTTACTAGGATTTTAAATACTCTTTGCAATACTGATTAGAGTCAAAACATGGGTCAGAGAGAGCTGATGCAGGCTAAAGCTGCTCTAAACTGCTTTACATCTGTGAAAACCGTAGTCTCTTCTAAAGATTCTTGTCTCAATCTGGCTGTGCTTTCAAAGTATATTCAGCCAGTGTCCTGTGATTGCCTTTATGTTTGTGATTTTGTGAGCATTTCCTAATCAACTTTGGACAAAGTCAAGAATTTTGTACCAAACACTTTCACCAGTGCCTGGGCTATTTGGGCTATTCACCCTTCCTTCCATGGGCAGAGTTGTAGAAGCTGCGTTCCAGCGAACATCAATAACAAGATGAAGCCAGTAACATCTTAAACTGACAAAGCAGTATTTACAAATTAAATGTTTATCCAGTGTTTGAATTCCTGCTGAGACTGAAGAATCTGGCTTTAAGTCAATGTTTGTGAGATCTTCCTCTATCTCAACTTATGTCTGTTTTAAAAAGTTTCAATCATTAGAGTGGGAATGCAAGTTGAAACATAGAAATAGTACTTAGAATTTGGAGTGCGTGGGATTTATTAGATGCTGAAAACCATAAAATATCCATAGCTGTATAAGGAGGGCTTTTCAAGTCTAAAAGTGAAACAGGCTTGACACTTCTGTATCTAATACATTCACTCATATTTTTCATAGCCACGAGTGACTTGACTCCCACCAACACATCAAGTAGCCCACCAATGTATATAATATATAGAGAGGCGGTGTAATGGGGATCATTCCATGTCAGCAATAAATTTGATCAACTGATAAGCTAAAATCACTAAAAACTTCTGTCAAATGCATGAGAAGAAATTTTAAATATTAGTTTACTGGTTGAGCTTCTGAGCTGACTTTGGTTGTCATACAGGGAAGGGAGAGCTGTCTATCCCAAATAAGGCTGTAGACAAAGCAAATGTAATGAATATGTATTTTTGCTTCACATTAGAATGTTTAATGAAAAGTCTGCAGTAGTTCATCATGTTCATGATACAAGTTTTTAATAACCACTTTCATTCTTTCTGCTTAAGCATGCGACCCAACATCTTCTTGGGGATTAGTGAAGGTTCTGCTCAATACAGAAAATGGTACTATGAACTTATGGTGGACCATCTAGAGCCCTTTGTGACTGCAGAATCAACTCATCTACGAGTGGGCTGGGCTTCAACAGAGGGCTACTCACCTTATCCAGGGGGAGGAGCAGAATGGGGAGGAAATGGTGTTGGTGATGACTTGTATTCCTATGGCTTCGATGGTCTGCATCTGTGGTCAGGTATTCTCCTGGGGTTTTGTGTTTTTTTGGGTTTTGGTGTTGTGTTTTTGTTTTGTTTTGTATGTGTGCTTATGTTGGTTTTTTTAATAATACTAGAAATACTAGTACTTTGTTTGCAATTCCAGCAAATTTGTTTTCAACAGCAACAAAGTGAATCAGATGTTTCATTTGACACTAGGAATATACAGAAACAGTACCCTATATCAGAATATATTTTATGTTGACATTACATATTGAAAAAATTGCTTTATACAAAGTAAGGCAGATAGACTAGTAATTTATATTTCAGTCTGAGAATTGTTTGAGGGGTTTTTTTGTATAACTATAAAGATTTTATTTAAAACTTCAAAGGTGCAAAAAATGAAGTCTGACAAAGTGTCATCCAGTTTTGTAATTCCTGTGTGATAGTGTAAGAACAGCCTGAGAGATTTAATTTTTTCATTTTTTTATTCAAACAGATTTTTAATATGGATATTTAGTTTGGAAGTTTAAAAATACTTTAAAGGTGAAGAAGATTTTTAAAGAATGCTTTTTGCCATACATTTTAAAACCAGATATTTTTCTGTATTAATGTATTATTTACATACATTAAGACTGGCTGCTTATTGCAAGACTTGCAGACTCATATTCCTAGATTTCACGTGATGTGTTTGATCAGGTATTTTAAGTTTTTAAAATGTTGTTATTGGCCCAGCTTGGATGTATTCATTACTAGTAGTTTCTGTATGCAAGTTCTAGTGTTAAAGGAAGTAGAACTGACGATCTAAAGTATTTGTTATACTGTTGGTTCTTCAAATATCTTAGTCTCTCTTCAAACTCGGTTAGCTCAGCAAAATCATAATAATAAGAAAGCAAGCTTGTTCTCTTTTTCTTAATCTTTTTCACAGAATTTAACTTTTATGAAAAGATTCCCAGATATCATTTAGAATGGGTAGTTCTACACTTGGACAGTCCTAAACCTGAAAAAAGTTTCTACTGTGGTTTCGCCTTGTTGAATAAAATTTTGGTTCCTTTGTTTTTAAGAGATTATTGGGCAGTGGCGAACTGTAGAACTGACTGGAAACAGGGTTAGGCTCATTGGATTGGCAATTCTTGCCACTGTGAAGATATGAGCAAGTTTTCTAAAGCTCCTTAGTGGATAAGAGAGACACTTTAGTGAGTCAGCTGTATGTATCATTCAAGGTCTTTGAAGTTTTGAGGCATTGTGCCTTGGTACTTGGAAAAGAATAGAGTTTTACATTTCAAAAGAATTTTCCAATCAAAATAGCAATGGCTTGTATTATTAAGTAAGAACATATCAACTGGAGTGGCATCTTAGGAAAGTAGCTGCCACTTTCCCTCTCATGTATAGTGAGAATTACTTTGGAACAATGCTGCATAATTAATGGTGTCACTATAGCTGTGACATAACTGAGTTTGTCAGAAAAAGTATTATTACAGAGGAACCAAAAAATAATGAGCCAACTGAAATAACTTCTATAGTTAGGGTCCCTTTTAGGGAGGAAACAAAAGATTACTGAAAATGAAAATGATTTTTCTACCCACTGGAAACTTTTTAATCAGAAATGTCATAAAAGAATAAAAGAACAATTATTTGTGGTTCTCAAGTCAATAATCCAGCCCAGTCGAAAAAGTCAGGCTACCTTTGTGTATGCAATTTTTGCATATTAATCTCTGTTGTAGTTGTGGCTGGTAGACTTGAAAAGATTTCTGTCTTCATTGACATTAGCACGTAACACATACCTCTCAAACTTGGAAGGACTTTAAGTATGTTGAAAATCATGGCATTTCTTTTTGTTCCACAATCCCAGGTTGCATCTTGGTAAGTCACTGCAATGACATTTTAAAAAAAAATAAATAAATCTTCTGAGTATGAAACATTTACTGCGTTAATGAATAGCCACAGTAATTTCTACCCCTGAGTTCCTGTTCTGGACCAAGCCTTTACCAGAATAGTATTTAATTTAGATTTGTTTTTTCAGTCCTGCAATTACTTCTCGAATATGCAGAACTGGAACTCAAATTTTTAAAGCCTAATGCAAGAAAAGGCACTTAGATCATTTGGTCTGACTATGTGTTCATCAAAGACCAGTACATATTTCTGTTATCAGTCAGCCTTGCATTGATTCCAATAACCTATATATGACTAATTTTAACACCTGAAAAGGCATCTAGTCACAAGTATCGTGCCTTAAGGCAGTGAAGTATCTGCTCTTCATGGATAGCTCTTCTAGAGTTTAGTTATCTCTGCTTTAAATAATTGTGCTTTTCTGTAATTTATTTGAAACTAATTCTCAGCTGTTGTGATGTTTTTCTCTACTATTCTCCGCTGTGCTCTGTGAGTTTCGGGATGTAGACCTGGTGGAAAGTAGTTTCCTTGCAAGTCATTCCAACAGCTACTGTTTCTCCACAGAGTTTCCTATAGACCTCTCTATTTGTGGGGGGCTGGTAGGATTTCTCCATGTCACTCCCCTGTCTTTGCTCATGGAACTACTATTACAGCCACTGAGCTAAGGGCATCCTGTCTTGAAAGGGTGTAGAGAAGCAGCAAAAGCATCTGAAAATGTTTCTTTTTTTCCTCAACTATACCGCTGCCTGCCCTATCAAGGAAGGCAGATGGCACAAGACCATCTGTCCTACAGTTTGCAGATTATGTGCCAGTATCAGGAAGTCATTTTCCATACGTAGAGTATCGGAAGTGTTGCTTTTGATTTTCCCTTGGGAGGGTGGTGTGGTGTGTGTATGCAAATATATCTGCAGAAGAATTACTGAGATTTTACTTTTATTATTTTTGCTGATGTTAAAAGCATATGCCATATACATAATCATCTTGAAAATATAGTGCCTTTAGTTAAGTTCTTGATGTTTACAGAAGTTGGACAGCATAGTTAAGAAGTTAGTGCTCTGTTCTTAATATGCATTATGATTTGTCTCTTGTAGACATTGCATATCTTATTTTTCAAAACATGTCTAGAGATATTTTCATACAACTTTCATGCTTTTCCATTCATTTTCTATTGTAAATGCCAGTAGATTTCAGAAACAGACGTTTTCTGTTTCTCTTCTGTAGGTTATTTCCTTTGGGGGCAGGTGTGCTTGTGTAAATGTAATTTATTATAAGAGAGAATGATCCTTTAAAATTCATACAAAACTTATTAACGAAAAACCCAATATATTACTGAATATATATGCCTCAAAATATATGCTTCAATCATTCTTTAGTCTATATACTATATGTATATATATAATATACTAGGTTTCATATTAGATACTAATGGTTGTTTTCCAATTTGCACTTCTACTGTGAGGAATAAAATTTAATCTTCTTGGGTTTGATTGTTTATATGGGTATCAGTAGTTATTTTCACTTATGTTAAATGTAATTTAATTGTATTATTTATAATTCAAATAGTTTTGCTTATGAGATTTTATTCTACTCACTATATTGCAAGCTTTAAATCAGATCTTAGATGTCATAGGTGAGGTACTTGTTTATTAATGTGTTTGCTCTTGATTGCTGTGTTTTCTTTCCCTTTTTTTAGGCTGCTGTGAAAACCTGTATGGTTTCCACAAGTTTTCCTAAATGTCTCCTTTACTTCCATAGGTTGTGTAGCACGAACAGTAAATTCTCCCAACCAACATCTGTTAAGAACTGACGATGTTATTAGCTGCTGTTTGGACCTGAGTGCCCCCAGCATCTCTTTCCGGATAAATGGTCAGCCAGTTCAAGGAATGTTTGAAAATTTCAACATAGATGGCCTCTTCTTCCCAGTTGTCAGCTTCTCTGCAGGAATAAAGTTAGCATCCCATGAAGTTGTTGGGTTTTTCTTAGTCTGGGCTTCTGGGTTTTTTTGGTGGTTTTTTTTTGTTTTTTGTTTTTGTTTTGGGTTTTGTTGGTTTGTTTGTTTTCCTCTGTACTTGTGATTATGCTGAATATTTCCCTGGATGTCTTTGCTCTCATTTCCCGTTCTGATATCTGCTTCTTTGGCACAGTTCCAGTTCCTGGATAGTGAGCGCTATAAAGGAGTCCTGAAGAGATAGTGTATCTGTTGTTTTTCAGCACACCAGTGTATTCAGGTGGTTTGAAGACAGACTTTAGAAATAGATTCTTTATAATTTCTTAGCTAACACATTGCTACTCGTTCACTCCAGAACAGCATTTTACGTGTATGGGAAGAAAACCATCAGCCTTTGATATTGGATGTATTTGGTCTAAATCACTTGCTGTGAGGTAGTAGCTATTATTTAAAGATGCATTATCTCTCTTTCCTTAAGAAATGTTGGTGGTACAGTTTCTTTTCAGCTGGCTGAGTTAATATGAATTCAGCAATCTGTATTCTAGTTGCTGAACTGGTTTTCTATAAAATTTCAAGTCACACTTGAGGTGCCAGACTTCTGCTTCCATGTATTGAATAGTCTGAGACTGTAATATTAAAAAAGTTTGTGTGATGTTCCAGCAGGAGGGACCACCTTTAGCAGTACTGGCAAAGGTAGAGGCTGAAAGCTGATTTCTGTTGGAGACAGAGCAGTGCTCTGAGAGGGATCATTCAAAGACTGTGGCGAATACTACAGAAGCTAAAGAACTATCAGACAGTGGCCATACCAGCCTCTCATTCCAGATGCAAAATGCACTTCTTAAGACTTTGCCCTGGATTATACAGGAGTTACAATGTAGTAAAACTATAGACATGTGTGCTGTGAAAGGCAAAGCTCTATGCTTTATCTCTGTCATGAGAGTAATTTTTGACAGATATTTTTTGTACACTGAGTGTGTTTTTGGAGAGTGTTCTGGTATATCATTGACAAAAATGTAAGATATTCAGTAAACAGAAAAGACACAAAATTATTCTGTTGTAAGGCTAGTTTTTTATGTGTTTTTTGGTTCCTTCTGGATAGCGATGTTCTGGGAAGATTTTTTGTATTATTCATTGCTACGTCATGGTCACCTCATTCACTGAATTTTTCAGTAACAAAACTCCATGACAAAGTCACCATTTTGTAATGAGTAAAAGAATGCTTTCCTCTGAGTTTCTACTAACATGGCAAGTATAAATTTTAGCAAAGAAAATGTCCTAAGGATTTACTTTTCTGTGAGAGAAAATAAAGAACCGTAGTGCATGGAATTTCCAGGCTCGTTTCTCAAATGAGAGAGAATGGAGAACCCCTCAGTGGAGAGTTCAGAGGTGGTTAATTGGTCACTTTGGGTTATAATCTCTGCCTTCTGAGACTTGCAAGGCTGCTGCTTACTTTATAGGTGTGCTAAGTGAACTGATTATTCTCTCTCTCTGTGTCTTCTCTTCTGGTCTCATGATTTAGAATACTTTTATGGAAGTGGAAACTAACTAAAAAGAATTGTTTACTTTTGCCCATGTTTTTTGCACCTGCTACTTCATCAACTCCAGCACTAGTTAGAGAAAGGTGAACTGTAAACAATGCGAAGAAGCTGCAACATTGAATCTTCCCCCCACTCCCTTTTTTTTTTTTTTTTTTAAGTAGCATTCAATAACTTTTAGGCTTACAAACTGATTAGGTTTGCTGCTAGAGGTGTCTCAGTTATCTAAAGTGACTCTGATGTTTACAGGGTACGTTTCTTGCTTGGAGGTCGCCATGGAGAGTTCAAGTTCCTTCCTCCACCTGGGTATGCCCCTTGCTTTGAAGCTGTCTTACCAAAAGAGAAGCTGAAAGTGGAGCACAGCCGAGAGTACAAGCAGGATCGTAGCTATACGAGAGACCTGCTGGGTCCCACTATCTCTCTGTCACAAGCAGCTTTCACCCCAGTTCCTGTAGATACTAGCCAGGTATGGAACCTTAAAGATTGCACTTTCATTTTTAAACACACATATTCTAGGCCTGTGTTATTTCACATTTGATTGAATTAGCAGCTTGTCTCAAACTTGTTTTTTCTTGGGATTTGGTTGTCACGTTCTGTTGCGAGAAGCTGATAAATGGTGCGCAAAGTCCTTACAGTGCTCACAAGATATTTCATATATTTCAGCTCACTAACACTAATGTTTTACCATTAATATTAGAGTAGGCAAAAAAGAATATTTGAACTTCGTGTTCTGTTACTAGGCATTTTCATTGCTGTTTAATTACAATTTCTGAAGACTTTGCATTATGGTAAGACTTTTAGACTAGCTTCAGTGCTAATTATTTATTGGACTTGCAGGTTACTGAGAGTGGCATTTGATTCCCTGTGGGCAGTAAATGGCATGTGTTGAAGTTTGGTTTGTTGGTTGTTTTGTTTGTTTGTTTGTTTTTATATAGTTGCAAAGAGCAGTAATTTTTGGATACTAAAGAGCTCAGTCTCTGATCACAGAAAATGAGTTCATTTTACACTTGCCCAGAGTTTGAGGTACAAATTTTTGTACACTATGTGCTCAGGTTTTACCATTTTAAGAACTCATTCCTGAAAAAAACACATTAAAAAGTACAAACCTGCTAGTTTGTTGCCATTATGCACAAAATACAGAATTCTACATGTGTCATTTAATTATTGTTCTGTAATACCGACAATTAGGGTAACATTACCATGATTTGCAGCTCTGTATATTTCAGGTTTCTGGTTTTTGAGGTAAAGCAGACTTCAGAAATATTTCAGCTTTTGGAGACAGTGACATGCTGTTCTGATTTCACTTGTCACCTGTCATGATCATTGAATTTAAATTTTTATATTTTTTTTTAGTGGGGTTCACTTCTCAAACGTTTATTTGTCTGAAGTGTTTTTCACAACATTACCTTTGTTGTTGAGTTTTTTAGCATTCTTTAAGCTGAAAAATAGTACAGCTTTGAGTAGTTCCTAGCCAGATGACAGGAATATTTTCTGTGCCATTTGGAAGTGTTGGATTTATAACTGTTTTCCCTTGACATTTAAACTCGAACTTGGAAGTGTGTAGGTTAAAGTATATCTGTTGATCTAAAAATTCTTGCTGTCTTTAGTCAGTGAGAACTGAATTGTAGTTTAGGTTTAGTTGAGACATCTGATTTGTACAAAGTTTGTCTGTTACGGAAGTTTGGGTGGTACTGTCAAGCAACTTATTTGTAATAGCCTCTTTCTTTCTTCTCTCTTTAGATTGTTTTGCCTCCACACCTGGAAAGGATTAGAGAAAAACTAGCAGAGAACATCCACGAACTTTGGGTTATGAACAAGATTGAACTTGGCTGGCAGTATGGACCAGTATGTACCTTCCAACTTAATTTTCTATTACATAGTGTTATTCAGCACATTGGGTTCAACATGCTAAAAAAGCTGCATTTCTTTTCCATCCTTCCAAAATTAGTAAGTTTTTAGACACTTACCATCAGGAGCAGGTGGAGACCAACAGTGCTCATGTATTTCTGAACTGAAATTCTGGTATTAAAGCTGTTTGGTGCTGAAATTTTCAGGTAGTCTAAATGCCAGCACAGCAAGCATGTAGTGTTTTTTTCACCTTGTTTGTTCTTGGGCAAGAAGTGTAGTTGCCCGATGGAACAAGCCAATAGAAGCAGTTATTCTTGGTTCTCCTCACCTGTACTGACTGGCATAACTCTTTCACAAGTCCCAAACATATTTGTCATTTTAAATAAGTATTGCTGATAGGAAATTCCATTTAACCTGGTTTTCTCCTTCATTCACTTCTTCAGGCTCGTGTCTGAATTAGGTGCTCCACAAAGCTCTTTTCTTATCTCTTTCTTCCTTTTCATGTTTTATGACAGAGCAAAAAAATTATATGGCTTCTGGATTTGATACAAAATACAGCCTATTTTATTGATTAGTGGGTTTTGACTTTAAATCAATCATAAAAAAGTATACAAGCTAGTTACTTGGGTCCCAAATGGTGGTGTTTATGAAGAAGAATTGCTGTGAAGAGTACATAGAAACATACAGTAGATATTAGGTGTAAATGTAAAAACATGTATGTATGTACGGAAACATACAGGTATTCTATTTTTGTTACTACAAAGATTTTGGTATTCTAAGGAGTTCAGATTACAGATTTGATGCAGCTGAGCACAGGGATTGTATTTGGTGCAGCATACAATAGTATTTAAAAACATTTGATTGACAGAGAAGATCTCTAGATTTTTTTGTTGTTATTGCTTTCCTCACCAAATCAAACTCAACCTCCCAGTTAAACTAATGTGTCAAAACATTTTAATTGTGGTATAATCAATCATACCAGCTGTGAAGCAATCTACAGGAACTTTTAGCATACCATTACATTTGGAATCTAATTGTACAGTTGAACACTACTTTAATGTAAACAATATATAGTATTATATTAAGTTAGGCAGCGATAAATGTAGTTTTATTCAGAATGAAACCAGGTGCTAAATCTTTTAAGTTATTCAGCGCTTTTTCTCTGGCTTTAGTGTTCTATGGTTGGAGTGCTCACTTTTCAAATGTGACAAAGTATTTGCTGATCATCTTCTGCAGACTTACCTCTTTATCATATTGGTTTTTCACAGATGATTCCATCGGTTTAAGCCAGTGTTGCCATTTCTAGTTGCCTGAACTGTTACTGAGTACTGAGGGAAGGCATGAAACAGAAATGATCTGATTTAGATGCACACATATGAGTCTTTTAATCTTAATTAATTGTGTCTTTTTAATGCAGGGCAAGATGCATTATATTTAGTACCTAGTAGTGTTTTTTCACCAAGTCAGAAAGCTTAAAGTCTAAAAGACAGAGAATCTGTAGATATGTCCTTTCAGATTATTAAAAATATGTATCTGCTGTAGATTGCATTTTCTGTTCCCTTTTACATACTGTTTTGTTGTGGTTTATATTCCCTCCTACATACCTGTTTCATCAGAATTGTGTGTAGTATCACCAGAATGATACCTGGTGTTGCATGCAATACTACTGCATGTTATACATGTGAAAAAGTAAAATAACAAGCTAATGTAGCAAAATTTAGGAACTTTTGTTAACTGGCTTAATTACAAATCTGAATATGAGTGGTATTTAGGTGTCCAACCTGAAATCATCAGATGCATCTTCGTATCTTTGTTTCTGTTAAACATTGCTCTACATTTAAAGCCACAAAAATTAAGAATTGATAGGTGTCACAAGTTCTGCCACTTTCATAATGAATTTTCAAGGCAGTAGATTTTTATATTGTGATCAGAAAAAAAAGTTGGGGGTGGGAAAGCTACCTACACAATATGTTGAATATATAATAAAAGTATTATATATTATAGCTGCAGAGTGAAAAAAGCGTCACTAGGAGAAATTCAATGAGCATTGGAATTCTGAGGAAAACACCTGCTGTCCAAGATTTAAATTAGCTGTACGCAAATCTAAAGTAGTCCTTATTGGAGAAAATACTGAATCTTTATTAATGCAGATTATCAGAGGTCTTAGAGAGAACTCTGCAAATAAACATTTTTAGTGTCTGCTAAACAGTGTTTCTCATTTTAGCTGCTCACAATTTTGATCAAGTAGCTTGACAGTTGAATTGCTTGCCTGTCCAAAGAACATTAATCCCATCAATGAAGATAAATCTCTCCTGGAGACTGTAAATATTTTTCAATCCAAAACATAAACAAATGACTGCTGTTGCATTTGATAATTATTAGCTGCTTAGATCAAAATGCATAAATATGTTACTCGGAAGTGTTACAGAGAAATGTGATATTTTTCATGAGATTAAACAAACTAGATTGAGTAGTAGTGTAAAGTTATTGTTATAGAAAAACACAGAACGTGCAGAAATAGAAGAGAAATAAAAAATAAATTTCAGCTATCAGTGATCCATGTTCATACTCATTCCATGGCCATTCATTTATATTTAATGCTCAGGACTTGAAATGAGAGCAACTATAAATAGGTAACAGTTTGCAGATGACTCTCTTTCCTTCCCCTGCTCTAACACTCAATGTTTATGTCCCAATATTATGGTTTTATTTAAGTGTAATCTTAGATACTGTATATGGATTTATTGCCATGATGCTAGAGCTTTTTCATTTTAAGACATTTATGTTAAAATATCTAAAGGAAAGCTCTTTGATGCAAAATGCAGGGCAAGCAATGAGTTTAAATGCGATGGATTATTTTTCTGAAAATGAGAAATATCATTCCAGTTTATATGCTACTGACTTGCTTATGCTTTGAAAATGTCAAATCTGATTCTGTGTCTGGACAACAGATCAAGCTGTTGAGAACAGATTATACCCAGTTCAACGGTACCACTTCACTGAGAAGTCCTGCCTTGATCTGCTTTCAGATAAATAAATTTAAAAATTATCAGATATTCACCAAATGAATAAAGATCAATTTGGAAAAAGTATAACAAATAAGCTTCTTAACTTCAACTGTTAACAATCCATTTTTCCAGCAGAATTATTTCCTTGATTAACATTTGTCAATAATGTTATTTTTCCACTAACTTTCACTTTGCATCTTTAAAGGTTGATGTAAGTGGTGAGCTTATAGTCCATGAAAGATGGACACAAAAATGTTTTAGATGGATAAAAATGTAATCTCAACTGAGTAAATGTTAACATTTTCATTGGGATCTTTCAGCTAATCCCTGCAAACTAATTTTTTTTTATCAAGCCTTCTAGCAAGACATAATCTTGTAGTTTATGTTGACTGAGCTCTAACAAGGTAAAGGTACAAAGCTGAGAGCAAAAGAATACTCAGTTATCCCAGACTCTCGGGTTGCCCTTCCTAGTTATGACCAGTATTAGACTAAAAATGTATGGAAATAGTGCAGGCTAAAAATGTTTTTGATTATTTTTTTTAAGTTTATAAAATGTAGGATTTTGTAAATTATAGTCTTTATGATTCTGCTGCCACTACAGTAAAAGGAACTGGACGTTCCAATCATTTGTGATTGCTGAACA
>JAVJGJ010000059.1:83188970-83200193 GCA_035590215.1 Microhierax caerulescens
CTGGACACAACTCAAAAAAAAACATTTTCTGAATTGAGAGGGTAGATTTATCCTTTATATCATTACTTTTGTCAGCTGAGGACTTCAATACTATTGCTATCAACTTATTTATACAAACTGGATGTACAATTCTCAAACGTGGTGCTGAAGATGAGTTGTTAGTGCACTATTCTTGAAGTTTGTGTATCTGTTGTGAACAGCTGTATAATGAAATGTACAGATTAGCATTTATTCCACTAAAGATCTGCAAATCTGAAGTGTATTTGCAAATGCAAATTCTTCCTTACTTGAACAGAATGATCATGCTTTGAGCATACAGAATACTTTCTCTTTTGAAGTGTTGTTCAATTTGAGTAATTCTGACAGGATCAGCTTTAAGCACCTTGTGTTTTGGACTGGTTTAAAATTTCTGGGGCTTAAAACAAACTTACTCCTTTACTGTCTTTTCAGGTTAGAGATGACAACAAAAGACAACACCCATGCTTAGTGGAGTTCTCAAAATTACCGGAACAGGAAAGAAATTATAACTTGCAGATGTCACTTGAAACACTGAAGTAAGTTGCTAGAACTTTTGAAGCTTATAGTGAGAGTTTTCTAAGGAGCTGTATTTTTAGAATTATAATTTGACGTGTGTATTACAATTTGATGTGTAGGTGAAGGTAATAATATGAAAATAAATGAGTGAGATACATTAATGAATGATGTATGTGACATTAAAAGTGGCTTTGATAGTCTTTTTAATATCTATGGAATTTTAGATTAATTGTGGTAATGCTGATTGTAAAATGGCAACTCAGGCAGTTTTAATCTAGTTTGAAGGAAAGAAATAGATCCAAAAAAAATCTTCAGGGAAAAAAAAATAATCCTTGCTTCTTATTTGGTTTAAATCAAATCAGTTTAATTGCTTTTAATTTTCTTTATTGACAAAACACACTTTGTCAATCAATAAATATTTTTGGGATGTAACTAACAATGATATGATGGTTCAGGACCCCTTGCTGCTAATTCTGTGTCATCTGTGCATATTGCCACAAAACAGTAGTAGGCATTCCCTCCTTTTGAGTGGTTAGATCTGAGAGTGTCGTGGAAGCTCTCCAGTAGTTCTAGTGCTAGAAAATATCAGTGGCATGTTAGTGGGTTTGTTCAAGGTATCTAGTTATCTGGCTGACAAAGTTACAACTACTCATCTCAGCTTTGTCAGTCAAGCAGGTGTGAGTTCTTTGTGGCAAATTCATTGAAAATCTATTAATGTAAGTAATTCCTTCCACGTGTAGCATTGCATGTAGCCAACATGTTAAAATATTTCTCATACTGATAAATGCCCGCTGGTATATATATGGTTCTCAAGTCACTCCTATTTGCAATCCATTGAAATCTATTCTTTTTCGTTTTTTCTCCCCTTCTTGTTAAAAATCAGTTGCTTTTTCCTGTTCGGTGCATTAACAAAGGATGCCTATCTGCTTGTGATATTACTTTTCTGGGACTATTTGTATTATTTTATTAAAAAATCTACCGTGTGCACTGATAGTACAATGTAGTGTTTATACTCATAATATGAGGACTTTATGTCCTCATAGTAGAAAGCTGGGTAGAACACTCCTAGGATTTATCATAGTGTCCTTCTCTGGTCAGCTTCTCTGCGCTATGCACTGATCCACCATTCCCACAGTAAGTAAATTAGTCAATAAAAAGCATATTTATGACCCTAGAGTGTTAAACGGTTTCTGGAAGAATATTTTGGCATTATTTGGAGATAAAGCATTCAGAAGTAAATGGAAAGTAAATTCCTATTTGTCCTCATCTAGGTATTAGGGTTTCAAGGAAAGCTTTTGAGAGCCACACAACAGTGTGCTAAGAATCCAGAGTAGCTTCTTCCTTTCCATTTTATGAGTACAAAAGATGATGTCATTAACTTTCCTTGCAGCTGGATCTTTTGCTAGAATAATCTATAGAATATGACTCAGGCATCATAAAAATCACACTTTCAGAATTAAATGCACACTGCTAATGTTTCACTAAATGTAACAAATTTAGTAGTCTTTACATGATTACTGGTTCAGGACCCAATGCTTTTATAATCTAACCTTGACAAAACAAAAAAGAATATGGTTTTATAAATATATAAATTATGCATTATTTTTATTTTTAAGTAATTTTATTACTTTAGAGAGGGTCTTTTTATTAAATGGATAGTATCCAAAACATAAAGCATTCAGTCTTTTTATGGATTTCATATTCTATGTGCTTACTGAGCTCAGTCTTCATTACATTCTTGTGTTAGTCCTTGTTTTCTGAAGTGTACAGTTCTAATGTTGCACTATCATGTATTTATCAAGTAGGCATCTATTGTTCGGGGACTAGAACATGAGTGTCTCACTCGGTTTGTTTCTGCACACTTGCAAAGGTGGAAAAATTAGTGCACTAATCCATTCTACATGATTCATACTGTCATGACTTGAATTGTAAGCTACTTTGACTATTTCTTTGCTAGATGTTTCTAGTCTACTAACCATCAACCTCAATGGGGGAGAATAGAGAAGAGGGAAGGAAAATCTTCTTGTAAAACTTCTTCTAGTCAGCTATATGCAATATTTTCTACAATTTGCATCAAACTGTGTACTATATGCTTCAAGTAGTTGCAAGACATCAAGAACTACTATAGTTGTTTTGGGTTACGTTTTTGTTGGTTTGTTGCCAGTTTTGCTGCCAGCTCTACTAGATGAGAGAGGCAGAAAACAAGGAAGTTCTAATTACCTAGTTATTTCTTTTCAACATACTTGGATCTCTGTATATTTTTCAGTATGATTGAATACTTCTATGAACTGTAAAAATGATACAGTATATGAAATGTCAAGATTCAGGAATGAGTTACCTCTGAAAATGTCATGAGATTAAAATATGCTTTGCTCATACTGTTTCTGCAGTTTGATCTTGTCTCTTTTTTTCTTTCATGCTTTCTATTTTGTGACTGACTTTCCCATTTCTACCTGTTTACTCAGTTGTGTGTGATAATTACATGTATCAATATTATGCTGAGGGCTGCATTCAGCCACTTCTAGTTTTCTTGTTTAGCTTTAAAGTGTTTTAGGGATCTTTCAGGTTCTACCAGTATGCTATGCCTTTTTATCCTCCTCTGCTCTCTGATTTAGAATTTGCTGTGTCTGGGTGGAGATAGTGTAGGATTCAAATTCCTGTCTTACATTACAAAAATATCAGGGTTACCAAGAGTTAGCTCCTCTCAACTGCTTTCCACAGTTAGATATCTTTTACTTATGCTGGTGATAGCTGCACAGGAATCATGTACAATTTATGTGATTGAAATTTAGCTGCATGGAGTATTTTTAGCAGACAGTGTTTTTTGTGGGAGATGGCCGCTGCCTCACACCTGATTTTACTGTCTAATTTTAAATCCAGTTCATAAACCATAACTGTAGGATTTACTTCATGTAGTTCACACTAAAAATATGTTGTAAGAATCAACCTGAAACATACAATTCATCTGCCAAAAGAAATACTGCTAGAGCAATATTTATGGTCCTTTTTCCCCAGTCAGTTCAAAAGCAGTAAATATAGTTAAAGCAAGACTAAAAAATAGTGTTAACTAGTTAAAGAACAATAAACCCCTTGGTTTTCAGCTTTCTTCCACATTCGGAAAAATGGGCATGGAGCCCAAGGTTTAGACTTTTAATTTCTTCTGTATAATCTGTTTCAATCAAAGATATGGGTGGTACCCTCAGATTTTGAGAAACTTCTGATCTGACTCCAAAGTGGTCTCTGACTTTTGTCCAGGACTTCTTTTCAATTTAATGTCAATTTTTAAGTAAAGCACCTAGGTTAAAGAAACTAAGATTTCATAACCCAGTATTGAATGTAAATGCAGGAACAAATAACTGAGTTACAGATCAAATCCTGGAGATGAGTGAGAGTTAAGATTTATACTGCTGGGTTGTGTGACTGTAAGGAAAGGAAGAGGTGTGAAGTAATCAGAAACCCAATTAACTTTACAACAGGGTCAACAGTATTAGGTAGAGCGTGTTTGTTTTCTGAAATGAACTGCATCTTGTAGAGTCAGGCCAGAATGTCAGGCCTGGGTCAGTGGCTCTGTGGTAGAAGCCCTGTGGTACGTGACACGCTGTGTCTAACTTCAATCCTTTTCCCTGACGTGTGTTAACATGCAACATCCATACTGAACATTAAGATGGTAGTTTTGGCCTGATGCTTATCATGCATCCTGCTGTCAGTCCTGTCTTCGGTAGCATGTCCTAACAAAATCCAGACCCAATTAAAATCTCTGAATAACAGCCTGTCTTTGTAAAGACAACATATTCTAAGGATAACAAGTGGCATTTCATGCCTGTTCTCTTTTCATCAGCTTTGAAGTAACATAACATAAAAGATTTTGATATAAAGCAGTATGAATGAGTATGTAAAGCAGAAATATGTATTTCAAGGGCAGGGAATCTTTCAACTGATGCATCGTATAGATGAAACAGACTGTGATAGTTCAGTTTTGAAGTAGTCCACTTAGATTTTTACTAAAAGTTGTGGGATCATCTTGTGACATTTTCTTAACAGTATCAGAAAGCTATTACACATACAAAAAAGCTGATGTTTATCTTCATATATTATATTGTCATTCCCATAGCTCTTATTTGTTGTATAGTGCCATTTATATATACACAGCAGCAACAATGCATATAGAAACATTGACAGTAATTTGTGTCTGAATTCTGTGTCCTAGAACCCTGCTGGCATTAGGCTGCCATGTTGGAATTGCTGATGAACATGCTAAAGAAAAAGTGAAAAAAATGAAACTTCCAAAGAAGTAAGTTGAAATTCAAATGCATCTATTTGTTAGGCAATGCATGTAAAGTGAACTGTATCTTAACAGTTTGGATACTTACGCTGCTTGTTTTATTGGTACTTGGGTATGCGTGTCTGCATATACATTTCAGAAATTCACACACACCTTCATCTACACCTTTTCTTTTAGATGTTTTTGACCTGGCATGGAGACAAAGTTTAAGTTTTCTGTGATCCATTGAAATACCTGGCATTCATTGTTACATAGTTCTTTTATACGTGAGTGTACTACAGAAACTTGGTAAAGAATTTTTGCAGCAAACTTGTCAATATATTTTGCTGTGCTGCAAATACTTAAAGGCAACCCTTTTGAAAGTCCTAGAATGGCCATCTAGTGACTTGAAGTGGAGACAACTTGTGTATCTGCCTGACCTATTTTCTCAAGTGATTGACAACAGCATTGGTAGGACTGGGCTCAGGCTGGTATGGTATAGTGGCTTCCACTGCTGCAGCTGTGAAACCAGGTTTCATGGCCCAGCCAAGGTGCCCTGGCTTCTTCCTTAGCACCAGTGTGCCCCCCAGTTTGGGAAAGAAGAATATGGAAACTTTAACATAGTTGAAAGTCATGGAACTGTATTTGGTGATAAGCATGTGACAGCCCAATGGCCCAGCATATGTTTGAATCCATGGGATAAAGGACAATTTATAATGTGTATAAACCCAGAAAACTAAGTCACATTTTCAGTATGAAGGAACTTCCATGTTATTCCTGAATTTACATTAGTAATTTAGTTTCCTTGGTTATGACTAAGAGCTATGGTAGGTTCTAGTTGCAATGTTGCTGCCACCAGTAGCAACTTACAGCTCTTTGCAGGGATGTGCTCTGTGCAGAAGTGTATTCACAGTAGCCTTTCGCTGACCCATACCTTCATATTCCATACACTGCGTCCCCAAGGCCAGTATATTAACCCCAAGCCCATGTTTAACTAAAGCCTGTCTTCCTTTTTCCTGTTGCAAGTTAAAAGCACATGCCCCGTTCTGGCAAGGTTGCTGCAGGCTTCAGGGTAATACTTGACTACCAGGAGAACCTGTGCCCTGAAGTCTTTGATGTGCACGATGCTGCGCTGATTTACATACCAGTGCTACCACAGTTTTGGAATCCCTGATGTGGTCACTTCACAAGAATGAATGAGAAAAAAAGCAAGGGATTAGTTTAAATTCCCCCAAACTGTTCTTCAATTTTGGTATCCCAAAATAACTGCATGTAAGACTAAAAAGAAGAGATATCTAGGCCTTTATTTTTGTTCGGAATTTCCTGGGCAGAAATGCATATGCATTTGCAAGATTTTTCAGTAAATTAGATTTGATGCTTTTGAAAAGCTGCAGCTAAATCTCAAGTCTGAAGAAAGTATACTTTCTAATTTAAGAATGGTAATGCTGAGTCTTTTTAATGTCATTAACAGTCTTAACTTCAGAAACCGAAGATCCTATGAAACACATCAATAAGAATTTTGATACTTCACATACAATGGATAGAAAAAATGAGTAATAAGGATAGAAAAAAAATATTGCTGATACATTCTCAATAGCATCAGATGCTGAACAAAAATGTAGAAAAGATTTCACAATCTAGATACAGTTGTGCAGCTATAAGTCTGGATTGCATTTTTTGTGGGATACAGTCCTGGAGAGAACAGCTGCTGTTTCACAGCTATGCTAGATTTAATTGTAACCAAAGGTTACAAGAGGTAGTGTGTGAAAAGCTAAATTATTGATGGCAAAAGAGATGTCACTTCCTGTCTCAGCTAGTTAGTTCTGTTCCTGTACACGATGCAAATGTGTTGTCCCAAAAGCAACAAACATCACTTGAATGTAATTAGCTCATCTACTTTCTAAGAGCTTTTTCAACCTTACTTTGTATATTCTTGTCTGTCTTCTCAGCTCTTTATTTTTTTTTTCTTTTTTTGCCGTCCTGTTGTAACGATGAAGATTGTAAAATGCTAAGAACAAGTTTCCATTTCTGTCAGTCCTACAGAAGCCACACTGGATAGAAGTTGGGGAAAATCACTTTTTTAACTGACAGTTGTGCTAGAAATTTGCCTTTTCTAGTATAGCATCATTCCAAAAAAAAGTTTTTTTGGACCATTTTGAACAACTAGCTGATGTGTACTGCGGATGCAACACTTGCTGGTGAAAATTCTCTTTCTGTAAGGAACTTTTTTCCTAGTATAACTTCAGGTTTTTGAGTTAAACATCCTTTAATAACCTCTTATTTTAAAATAGCTCCTGGAAATATTCAAAGTCTTTCTCTTAATAAATTGTAAATATTTAGTGTCTCTATAGGTTAGAAAAGAAGCCTAAATAAAATAGGAAAGGAAAAATATTTGTCAGAATGAAAAGAAAGTTTGGGGTTTTTTAAATCCCACTATGTTTAGTCTTCTCTTTTAAAATAGTTCACATAGACTTGAATCAGGAGAGCAGAGTGTGGTTTAAGATCACTTGAAAACATATCTACCACCCTTTTTGTAACTTTAGTGGTGAGAAATAAACATACCATAATGCTTCTTATAAATCAATGGTTGCGATAACGTGCTGTTGAAGCAGTTAAATCTAACTACTTCTTAAAAAAAGATTGTTAATATAAGGCCAGCAGAGATACTAAGCAAGATGAGGCCAGTGAGACACGTATAAGCAGATGACCAGGCAGGAACTGGGATTTTAACTCCTGTTTCAACTAGTAACTAGTAATTGGTCCACAGCTAAAGACAATTCTCCAGCATGGGTTGCACACAATATGCTGTTGTTATTTTCCTTAGTATCCCCTGATACTTATCCTTGATGAGTATTCATTTGCATCCTGAAAATAAGGTATACACATCCTCTGTGACATCATTATGGGCATCATTTCAGACCCGTGGCTCTTTGACCCTGCTCTTATATGAAAATAGCTGTGGCTGTCGTAGCTTTTATATTCACCACATAACACTTGTGCAGGGGAGTGTGACAGAAAAGAGCACAGTAATTGCCAGCATGACAAATCTGTTAATTCTTTATGATTCACTACTTCCATTACTGTGTGGTTTGGCTCGTCTCACCAAAGTGACCTCACAGCTACCTGGGAGGTAACCATGAAGCAGTTAGCTAGCGTGTGGGACATAGCAGCACAACTGCCATCAGCATGTTCAATTCCCCAACAGCAATTTGCTGATTGGTGACTATATGAATGGCTGATTTTGGATCGACATTCTTGAATTGTTATTTTCAGACTTCATTTTTTTTTTTTTCTTATGTGGTAATTTTGAAGGAAGGTCTAACCTCATGTTTATAGATAATCCCCCTTAAATGCTTGCTTGTTTTCAATGGCTGTTTTCAATCAATAATGTGTTTAAATGGGTTTTATACCAATTATCACAGAAAATAATTAATTAAGGTTTGTAAAGTATTAGAATATTTTAGAATATAAATGGGGATAAATACTGTTTCTTTTTCTGGATTTCTCTCTGTCAGTCCAAATAAAGAAAATACAAGAAAATGACAAAGTTGTTTAGAAAATAGACAATTATTTAAAGTAGTCATTCTTTAAACACCCCAGCGCATATAATTTCAGTGACAGAATGTTTATTTTCCACAGACCCCTTTCGTTACGACCAAAATAGCGCTTTCTTTTGTCAGTATGCTGGAGGAGAAATACTCGGGGATATTCGGGGCACATCCACCAGCTCAGCCTGGTGTCTCCTGGGGCCACAGGGAAGCACCAGCTCTGGCTCCTGGAATGCCCCTGCCCACTGCCCCCGCCGTCCCCAACCTTGGTGTCTGCCAGGCTGTTTTTCACACTTTTTTCCTCACTCCTCTCTTCCCACAACACTCCTATGCAGCATTTTGCCCTTTCTTAAACATATTTTCCCAGAGGCACCACCAGTGTGGCTGAGGGCCTCAGCTTTGGCCAGCGACAGGTCCCTTTTGGAGGCAGCTGGAACCAGCTGTGCCCAGCACTGGGCAGCCCTGGCCTTTCCTCACAGAGGCCACCTTGCAGCCCCCCTTCCACCAGCAGCTGGGCACAGACACTCAGTACACCCCCTCCCTGTTGTACTCGTCCCGTGTCCCCCCACCTCGTCCCCATCCGTCCCCCCCCACTCCTCTTCCCCGGCATGTTCCCTCATCGGCTGAGGTAGAGGAGGCAACGTCCACCATGTATACTGTTGTAGTTTTGCGTTATGAATTTGGTTAGTAGGTCCTCATGTGCTACATCCATCACCATATGCATGATATCTTTATTGAAGGTTTGGTCATAAGTTAAGTGGGAGATGACTGTAATTAATTTGATGGGAATAACTTCATAAAAGTAAACACCACGTTGTTCTTAGGAGCACTGAAAATAGTGAGGAAGCTGCTCTCTGTTCTGAAGTTATGCTTAAATTTCAAACATCCACTCTTATGATTTGAAGGATAGTTAAGACATGAAGTATCATAAAGAGAAAATTTTATTAGATGGATTTCATATGTGATCTTGAGTAAGCCATTTGACCTGTTCTGTATGTATCTCACATCCCTATATGTAGTAGGAAGAATATATTTTTTGGCTTCTGTAGGATATAAATAGAATTTAATAAGTATTGTGAAGTGCTCAGAGGTAACAATAATAGAGTTTGTGGAAGTATTTAGATAAGCAACCTCTTAATCTACCATTTTAAATATGTGAAAGTACCAAAATACTTTAAAAGTGTTTTTAGTTCAGACCATTTTGGGTAGCATTAATTACCAGCTACTTCATCCCATCGAGGTTCAGTTAGCTTGAAACAAAATCAGATGTCAGTGCATTATTATTCTTTGTTCAAAGACTGATTATTTATATAGATATATTGCATACATGTCACTTCTTTCCCTTGTGGTTTCTATTAATTTTTTTCTTACAGAAAAGTAACTGCAAGTTCTGTATTTTTTGACAGCTACCAGTTGTTGAGTGGATATAAGCCTGCTCCCATGGATCTGAGTTTTATCAAACTGACCCCTTCTCAAGAAGCTATGGTGGATAAACTAGCAGAGAATGCTCACAATGTGTGGGCAAGGGACCGTATAAGGCAAGGCTGGACGTACGGTATCCAGCAGGTAAGTGCTAACCTCTGGTAGTTGAAAAAGCACTTACTGATCGAGATATTTCACAGTTAAATGGGAATAATTGGGATACAAAAGCAGGAAGAAGCAGCTAATGAATACAAGTCTGTCAGTCGAAGAAAGCAAAAATACATAATTAAAACAATCCTGCTAAATCTAGCAGTATGAGACTCTTCTTTTGCAAGCAGTATTAAAAAATTGGTGGTGTATTCTTGTATGCTATCTAGATCTCAGGATGAGAAAATTGCATGCAGGAAGCTAATATGCTCTAGTATTTTAGGAAATGTAAATATTGACTTTCAGTAGAGGATCATTTAGATGTTTGCAGTCTTGGGAATTAAATTACTTTGTTTATCCAGGAATGTAAACCTCTAGTAATCGCTTTGCTAATCTGATGTATTTCTGGCAGAGGCACGTTTAACTAGGAATAGTTAAGTCAGTCTCCAAGTTCCACTCCTAATTTAGTGGGTTTCTTTCAGTGAGTAGGAATGCTGCCCAGTAGGTATCACGATGGGTTATAAGGGAGGGGAGTAAAAACTAAGCGTGGTGGATTGTTAACAGCAAAACTCAAGGTCTTTGTTTTCTTTAAAAAAAATAAATCAATTGGGTATATAATAAACCTAGTTTATTATTTTTCAAGACAGCCGCTATATCAGTTTTCCCTTAGGAGTTATATTTTCTATTCTTCTTGTGATTATTTGTGAATTTTATGTAGAGAAAGTTGTCTTCACTTATGTTAATAAATGTGTGGTAGCATATCACAGTGAAATTTTAGGAAAATTCATCCCTTGGGAAAGAAAAATGCGTTTTCATGATTTTGCACTGGGCATAAAAGACAACCATTATTTTTGCAAAAATGAGAACCAGCTGTTTTGCAGGCACATACACTTTCCTGCCTGCAAACAGTGGTTTTATTTTTGACAAAAATTGGACTTACACATTTCAGTTCAGCACATTTCAAATTTTGTTTTTCTATAATACTAAACCTCATTCTATTTGCAAAGCTTTTGAGTAAAAAAAAAAAAAATAAATCTGTTTTTTTATATATATTAAGTTAGGCACTTAAGTTCACCTCATCTCATACTGACAAAGTACATTTATGTGACAAAATACATGCTTCATAGCATTTCAGCGTTGTCCATTATAGTATCTTTATTATAAAGCTCTCACTTTGGTACTCTGTAAACTATTTAGGAAATCTATATTTGAGTCTAGGAAGACAATGAGCCAATTCTTTGTTTGCAGACTGGAATGTATGTCATGTCCCCTACTAGATAGACACTGAAGATAATTCAGTGTTGGTGCAAC
>JAVJGJ010000059.1:83200293-83221190 GCA_035590215.1 Microhierax caerulescens
GGTGCAACTCCCCTGCTTAAAACAGGATTAAATTCTCCCCTAATTCTGCATCTTTGAGTGAGGAAAGGTGGCTCTTTGGAGTGCTGTTAACATTTCTGATAGAATATTAATAATGAGAAACATTAGAAGTGATGATTCTGTCTTGTCAGGCAGGGGGAGCAGATTAATTTATTTTGAACCCACAATTTCAATCCTCTTTTTATGGAGGCAGAGCACAATTAATTTCTAGAATGACAGTCTGTATGTCTCTAGATAGTCAAAAGAAGTTATTCTGATAGATTAAAGAATGCACTCAATAACTTACACCAGGGGTCCTCAAACTACGGCCCGCAGGCTGGATACGGCCCCCCAAGGTCCTCAATCCGGCCCCCCGGTATTTACAGCCCCTCCCGCCAGGGGGTGGGGGGGGGAAACCAAGCAGCCGCAGATGACTGCCTGCCACTGAATCCACGCGCCGGCCCCCTGGTTAAAACGTTTGAGGACCCCTGACATACCTCCTACATTTTTTATTCTCCCAGAAGTCAAACATTTCCAATATAGGGCCTTGCCAATCAGGAGATTTGAAATGAATGGAAGTTAGGAAATAATTACAAAATTAAATTTAATTTTGCAATAGAACTTGTTGGTTAAGATGAAGTTAAGAATTTTCTGGAATCAAATGCCTCTCTTAGCTAAGTATGTTTCTAACTAGCATTGGGAAAGTTTAAACCCACTACTCATATGTAGTGAATAAATTTCTTACATCTTGAAGACAATTTAACCTACCCTGTGTATCTGTATGTCTTTTTAAAAAAACACAAGTAATTTTCCCATCTTTATTGGAGTGAATTAGCAGTTAAGTTGTATGTTTTCTGAATTAGTGAGGTATTAAGTAAGAAAGATGGTTAAATTATACTGTCAAAGACCTTTCCAGTGTTACTGTGTAGGGAATGATAAGTGGTGGGAGTGGGTGGCAATGAAAAAAGTTTCTCCTTTACATCTACGCAGTATTTTTATACACTATCTTTATGTATATCTTGATGTACCTGTTGATATAGAAGGTTCTGCTTTGAAAGAGGCATGATGTGATAGTAATAAATCATTAGTTTTACTGTGGTTCCCAAAAGGTAGTGGAGTTGCCATAGGCTACAACTTTCATTGACAAAAATTAGACAAGTCTAGTGTGTGATGTAACCTAAAATTAAGCACTTCAGCTTAATGTCAGAAGAATCATGGAGACTGTCTTAGGTTCTTGACCCTTTGCCCGGCAAGAGACTGACCTTACTGTTGAATCTAAAACGTTGTGGCCCTGTTAAGAGACCTTTTTGAGGCTCACCAGGAGAGAGCAGAGAGGAGGATTCTGTGATCTACTAACTAAACAGCTCTCTGTGTTTTATCTACTGACTTTTAAAATTCTGTCCTGAGGGCCAGCCTTGGAACTCAGACCTCCTCTAGACTCCCTTCCTAATAAATGTCCTGCTCGCTGGATGACAAAGCTCGATATGCAAATTTAATCTGTGCTCACTTACTACAATTTATAGTCTCCTGTGAAAAAATTTGTTACCCATTTTCCATGAGTGTTTTAAAAACTGACACCTGTATCCTCTAAGATATCTGACTGGACAAATAAGAATTAGGTGTCTAAATGCATTTTGATCACCAAGAACCAGTTGTTGTTATATAAAGAAGTTATCACTGTCACTTAGACCTGCTAAGTTTTAAAATAAAAGGGTAAGGCTCTAGTTACGTTTTTGGAGATGTTTTAAGCGGTCAGTGTGAATCAGGCTCTAATTTTGACTACCAGGTTGTGCCCTGAAAGAGACTTAGACAAATGCTCCTGCTCTAAATCTTGACGGGGCTTAGGTATATGATCAGTATTGAACTGTTCTTCCTTACCAAAACAAAGACAATTATTGGCAAGAAAGAAGAACCTGGAGAATTTAAAAGTAAAAAGCTCAAGTGCCTATGAAGCTGATCACATTTGGAGTTGGAAACCCACTTAACTGGGGTTTTGCAGTCTTGGGTGCTTCAGCTTTAAACATCTAAATATTTTGTTGGTTCTTGACAGAAGACTTTTCTGTGCTGAGTGGAGCACTGTTGTTGAGAATGTAATGCAGTGGTGCAGTGAACAGTGTCAGAGTTATGCTTTCCATCAGAGGATGGTTGTTAAAGATCATCAAGAGCTCAGAAATATTCATGACCTTCAGGAAAGAGATCAACAAGATCAGCAGTATTCCTTACTCCTTTCCTCTTGACAGGCAAATTACAGTAGTCTCATGTATGGTTAAACAGGTAGATGATGTCCTTGAAAACTTTCCTACCAATAGCATGTCCTGGAGAAGCTGCGGTGCTGGGGGTGTTGTTGTTGGTTTCTTCTTAATTCCTTTTAATTTTCTCTTTTCAAATAAGTAAGTTCATTTTCTTTGGGAGAGAAGATGACAGCTGAGTTCCAGGAGTGCTTACGATGTGCAGAAAACAAACACCATTCATTAAAAGTCAAAAGAAGAGAGCAGAACAGCATGGTGCTCCTTTCTGGGCGCAGGGCAAAGATGCATCTCATTTAGCTGACATACTGTATCATGACTATCACATGGCAGGCTGCGAGCTGTCGTACACACTGCTACATGCTTCCGCTTGACTCCAACAATGGGTTTCTTTCATGGGCTACATTTTGTCATCCCATCATATTACTGTGACATGTTACAGTACTGCAATAAAATGACATGTTGTTATGCTGTATAATACTGTAAGCAGATCTTCCAGAGCTCTGAAATAGTTTCCTAAGGGAAAGAAGCTTAAAGACGTTTGAAAGTAGATGAACTAATCACTGGGAAATACGTTATAAACAGCAATTGTGCTGTGGCTGTAGGATGGATTAGATGATCTAATAGGTCTGTTCCACCATGAGTGCCTCATCATTTGGGGATTATATAGTATGAAAATTAAAGGGATACTGTCAAGTAGTTCATGTATAAACCATTTCTTTCCTGTTATTAACTGGTGGGGGAAATGCCTTCCGAGCTCCAGATCTTTTTTTTTTTTCCTTCTAAATCCACCACTGCTCGGCAGGATTTTTTAACAAGAGAGAGCTGCTCTTCGTGCATGACTATACACGGTATTTTTGTTCTGCTGCTGCAGAGCCAACCAGCCAGCCAGCAGAGGGACAAGTTAACTAATAAATCCTGTTCCCAGAACTGTCCTGACAGCTGTGATGACACTGGTCACAACCAAGTAAGTATTGTGCCGTAGTACAGACTCACAGTAGCTCATTGCTCCGGGAAAGGGGCAGAAGGAACAAAACAGGTAGGAAAGACGTATATTTCTGCTTCAGAGAACATCTTAAATAGGAAGGGTAAGTGGAAAAACAAGCACGCAAGCAGTATGAAAATACTTGACAGTGTCCCTTTAAGGGAGAATGTGGTTGCCAGCAGGTTGGTCTTTCTCTGAACTGGGGAAACGGGCAATGCCCAAACCCAAATAGAGTAGACAGATCAGGCAAAGGAGCAATATAGCCTCGGTTTGAGTCAATTGAAAGAATCACATTTTTGCTATGAGAAAGGGCTTTTTTCTTCTATATTTTACATGTATGGATTTTATGTCCTATCATAATTACCTGAGTTATTTGTTTAGGCATTTTTAAGGATTTTTTCATAACAAGCTGATTTAAAAATAGCATTGAGTTATAAAAGGATGCATGTGTGACTAAATCTTCACAATCAAACGGAAAATATTCAGAACTCACATAAGTTTATCCATGAGCTTACACTATCAATTGACATTCAGAAAACTGTGATGTCATCTATGCAGGTGAATCCCAACTTTTATATAAGGAAAAGACAGAAAGGGAGAGAAAAGAGTCAAGCTTAAGAGATCAGAAGGCAAATGAAAATGATTTCAAGTATATTAGGCACTCCCTCACTCTTCACGAATACATGATTTTTAGGGCTCCCCACTGGTTGCGGGGGTCACAGCCAAAGATTCTGACTTCTGAATTTTGCTTATTATGCATTGTCACATATGCAGACAGCTTAGTCAAAGGGTGTCTTGCTTTTTCTTCATGTTGTATTGTGTGTGGTGGCCTAACAATCAGAAACCTCAGTTATATTGAAAAAATAAATATTAACCCCACACACATTGGTTATAAGAGTCAGCAAGCTAAAAAATTCTTCCCACTGTGATAAGCATCTTAAAAAAGATGCTCTGTACTTCCTGTCCCAGGATAATTAGTCAGGACTGTGATGTAATTTTTTCATAGAAAGCATATTTGATCTGGAGTTGTTCTTTCCAGACTGCCTAGTGCTGCAATGCAAGTGAGGCACTGTTCTGGAGATTCAGACTGAGGAAATATGGATGTGTGGGAAAAAACATGAGTTGAAAGCTTATCATTTATATTGTCATTAAATATATATATATAAAAACGCATCAACTTTGTAAAAACTACTTATGTTACCTCACTTTCACATTCTACTTATTTATACTGATATATTAATTTCTTTCATTCATAGTCAGGGCACATTGCGCCAGGCATTCCATGTGGGTACACTTTCTCAGTGAAGATGGTAAAAGGTGTACACATTTCTAAAGGATGCACATACTTCTAAGGAAAGAACAGAGCTGCTAGTATGCCAGATTAGGAACACAACTTCTGCTTTGGGTGGATACATTTAGGATATTTAACATTGACAAGAATGTGGCTTTGTGAGGACTTTATTGTGCTTTCCAGTTCTATAAACTCTGGAATCTTGAAATGACTTAGTGAGTACCAACTTAAATTTATATTTTTCCTTTTCCCCCTATAAAATAATGTTTAATTTTAGTGGTTTATGATTCAACACGAGCTGCCATGATAAGTGCAGAAAAGCTAGGCCTCTGGATAGCAAATATGAAGTATAAGATGCAGGTGAATGATCCCGTTCACAGTGTATGTGCCTCTTAGACATAGTGGCTCCCTGAGCTGCATTTCTGACAGCACTGCTGGCAAGCTCACCGGTAGCATTTGTTGTGTCAATTGGTAAGAAATCTGTGTGGAAGTGCAAGATGCACAGACACGGCAGTAAGCAGAATCACTTCAGCTGTGGAATGAGTGTTTTCTAATGGTGTATTAAGCTAGGAACAGCGCATCTGTATCACTGAATATGTGCTGAAATACATTTGCTTTGTCCTTGTCATTTAATAACCTTGGTTATGAGAATGAAATCATTTCAGTAGCACACAGAATATGTATCTGTACCGCTCTTAATGCTTTAAATCACAAAACTTGTGATCACATTAAATTACTACCATGGTTTTCCTCCACTCTTCCTAGACTGTGTTCTCGTTTTTCAGTCTTTTCTTGTCTTTCTTTTTGATAGGTACATATTTATGTATGTTTCTGGTGTCTTTTTGTTCCTTTTAGTCTAGTGATCTGTGCTGTTCCTGAACTTCTCAGAGCTTTGGGAAGGCCCAGGAGTGCACAGGTTTGCAGTATTACATTTGTAGCTCTGAAAACTGTATTATTCTTTATAATTCAGATGTCTTTTACAGGTTTATATGAGGCTTTGGTTTTTATCACTGAATTACTTCTGAAGACACACACTGTATCTCTTAATAAGTTTTCCTTTTAGAGCTGCTTATAGAATTTGACTATGCTTTTTTTATGCTGCTGTAGATAGTATAGACACTCGGTTTCATTCTTACTCTTGCATGGCATTTGTCTATGCAAGTTGCAAGACCAGTTGCTAGATCCAGTGTGCTAGACCAGTTATCTACACGTCACTCAACTCACTGAACGAATGGATGTAGTTCTGCACCTCTCGGCTCCCAGTGTGTTTGCAGCAGTGTTCATTACCTGCAATGGAAGTTAAAAAAGGCTTGTTGGTATTTGTTGGGGGGGTGTGTTTGGGTATTTTTTTCTGTAGTTCTTTTCTATTACTTCGAAGAGCTATATTCAGTTAGTGCCATTGTTGACTAATTATCACCTATTTCAAATATTTTATACTCTGCAAATAGGTACGTGTGTGCTGATTCAAATAATTCTTTGCTATCATTTGCTGTATGTAGCAAATTCTGTAGTGTACACTGTTTAAAGTAATACTGACTTTTCATGGTCTGTGTTACATCACTTAAGTTTAACATTATTTTTTAAAAGTTCCTTCCATTTATAGTCAGGGCATGTTGTGCCAGGCATTCCAGCTTTCCATGGTTGCAATGCTTTCTCTTACTGAAGTGACTCCAAATTAAATTCTAAATGGCTAATGCAATGTTTATGTTACATTAAATGAGGACATAGTTGTGTAATAAAATATATATATGCTTTTTTTCTTGCCCCCCCTTTTTTTTTTCTTCTGTGATATGATAGGTTCTGAATTTAAAACCAAAGAATTACATAAATTTTATGTACCTAGCTGAAACCATTTAAAACAATCTTGTCAACAAGTTTAAATTTTGGGATTTTTTTGTCTTCTGGAGGAGACCTGCTTTTGTTTTTCTCTTAAATGATTCTCTGAATAAGTAGTTGCCAGACAAAACACAGTCTTCTGATGAAGCATTAGACTGTCAAACCTAGAAAACTCTAGCAAAAAATGTAAAACATAGGCTGAGTTTTCCTTATTTTAACAGTTTACAATACAAAATAATAGATTTTCTGTAGTGAATAGGAAGAAATAAGTCTGTGTACAAATTCCAAATGTACTCAGTAAAAATTGCCACTCTGAGCTAATTAGTTTTTTTATTGACTTGATTGTGACTGTGCAAAGGTCAATCACTGTATAGGATAATTCTCTTTATTAGATACCTGTAAACCACAGAGGTGCAGCAGATTGTTAGTGTAAAAACTTATGATGAGTATAACAGTAACAGTTCCTAATTCAGCAATAAGTAGAACATTCAAAATTTAGATGGATATAATATAGGGGAAAAAACTGAACAAAATTATTAAAAGAAAAATCCCTTCTGATATTCATATTAAAGAAGTAGCCAAAGTCTTAAATGGGTGGAAAAGGTCGTAATATTAAATAAAATTAGATCCAAGGAACAAATATTTGTAAAATTGAGTTTCTTTAATAATTATGATTTCTTTATACTCCCGCCCCCTCACCCTTATTTTGTGCTTAGGCATTTTTAAAAGGACTTACAGTGTATTTCATGATCATAACATTCTTATCATCTGATTGCCTGTATGCTAATGTGTGTTAATGGTTGACATGGCAATTACCAGAGCATTAGTCTAACTTATCGCGGATAAAAAATTACATGATTATTGTTTCAAACTTATGTTTCATACTTTTAAAGAGAGTATTTTATAACGTCTTTTGGATGTTTCAGAGGAAATTATTTCTCTTTTTATGTCTTTTCCAAGACAAATAATTAAACCCATGGTGTTTAATCTCGGATGCTAATGTGATTGTTATTATATCAAATAATAATTCCTTATAACATTTATAAGGGTGTTGGACTAGATGATCTCCAGAGGTCCCTTCCAACCCTAATTATCCTGTGAGTCTGTGATTTACTTTAACATTTATTTGGTCCGTTCTGGAAGCAGCCCTTTTCCACAGCTACCAAATTACACATTGGAAAAAGGGGCTGACAAATTAAGTGTTTGGAATAAATAAGGAAAGCAGTCCTCTGAAGTGGTCCTTGTGTTGGCCCTGTCACTGTCCTTCCTGCTGAATATAAGTGCTGATACGGTGCAGTAATTCATGTCCCTAACAATGCATTCTCTTTATCTTTCTGTTAGTCCTTTTAGCATATATATAATGTGTGTCCCGTAATATTTCTTCTCCTGGAAGGCTCACTGGTAGGACCCGATTTCATCAAGAACTGGTTAATAACTGCACTTTATTTTACTAAGTATGATAAGGGATAAGGCAGATAGCCTTGTATCTAAGCATTTAAAGGACAACAAAGGATACCTGCAATTATTTGTTAGAATGGATGTACCATTTCTTTTTTTCCTGCAAAGGTAGAATGAAAACCACATACATTCTTACAAGTAGAACTGTCATGCTCTAAAAGTAGTAAGATACTTTCATTGTAGTCACTGTTTTCTAAAATAATAGGTGCTATTTTTGCACTTCTTAATAAGTCTGACCAATTGTAAAAGCCTCTCAATATCAGTGATATTTGTACCTAAAAGAAAAACCAGCAAGTATTTTTTTTATATGTCCAGTCTTAAATATTTTTTTTAATGGTATTGGGAAGAGTGTGGAGGGTTCTTTGTATAGTTTCTCTCACTGCCAACAAATGCTGACAGGATGCATGAAGAAAATATAGACAAAACCCCAATTCTATTAGTCACTAAAAATTGTTAGCTGTATAAATAATCCATTAAACAATGCTTTCGAATAACATAATTTTGCACTAGAGGAAAACTTTATCTTTGTTGTGTTAATAAACATAAAATACAAAGATTAAAGCTAAATCGTACTAATACATTTCAGCTGGAGTGAAAGGTTCCATTAAATTACCTATTACAGAAATTCTGTACATTAAGCACATTAATCATGTTTGTACAAGACCCTTTATTTTGGAAAAATACATGTTTTAAGTCCTTTAAATAGTAAGGCACAGGTTTATTATCTATTTTATTATTTATTAATTAATATGGCGCATATTAATATTTCTATTAGCAGTGTTTAGTACTTCTTTTGTTTATATCTCATTTATCCTTTGGGGGTTTTATATATCTTGCTTGATGCTATAATTACAAAACCCCTATATATTTGTGTTATAGTAATTTCTGAGCTTTAGGTATGTACTAACTTCCTATGGTAGATGCTTCACAGACAGTGTACAAGATACAGTCCCTTTCAGTCAAACTCTTCGCATTTATCCTTGTTCCTGTTAAGTAAATTTGATGGAAAATGAAAGCAGGTATAAGCCACACATTTTTATTTATTTGTGTATTACTTGCCTTTTATTAAATTCAGTGTTGTTACTAGTTTCTGGACTATTGCAGCTTCTTTGAATCCTTGCTGTATTTGCAGTTCCATGATTTCAGTTGATATAAATAGTAATTTTTATACTGCTGCTATAGCACAGTTCTGTCTTTAAGCCAAAGCACAGTTTCTGAAATAGAATTGATTTTTTTATACTTATGCAGGATGTGAAAAATCGAAGAAATCCTCGCCTTGTACCTTATGCTCTTCTGGATGATCGGACAAAGAAGTCAAACAAAGACAGTCTTCGGGAAGCAGTCCGCACCCTTCTAGGCTATGGTTACAACCTGGAAGCTCCTGATCAAGATCATGGTAATTAATTTTGTTCTTTTGTTCTCTCAAAAAAAAATCAGAATATTCCATTTCATTACTGGATTTGCTGGTCAAATAAAACAATCTAAACAGGTATGGTATTTTCAAAGTTAATGGGTGCTTTACTCCATCTTCTGTTCTTTCTATTTCCTCTTGATCTCGCTTTCCTTATTGTTTCCTTTTCCTGTCTTGTGTCCTCAAATAAAGAATTAAAAAATTAAGCATTTTTACATTTTAAATCAGTAATACAGTTTCTCTGCATTTCATACACTTCCTTTCACTGTACGTTTTTTAGATTTGATAGTTCAGATGAATCAAAATTAAAAGGTCAAGCAATTTAAATCAGGATTGTGAATACTACATGCCACAGCCGTAAAATACAAAAAATCAGGATAACGTGTTTTATCATCTTGCTCAATATATGGTCTTATGCCAGGGAATAAAATGTATGACTGCATTGTAAATATGTGCATAAATATTTGAAGTTGCCCAATTTCAAAGTAAATTTTTAATTGTAGTTTAGTTGTTATTTTAAGACAGAATAGCAAAATTACTAAGAAAAAGTTCATATGTAAACAGTAGATGCGAATTTTATATTCCTCCAATTTTAACTCTAAATAATGAAAAACTCAACAGTTCATGTACAATCTTGTATTTAAACACTTCAAGCTGCAAGATGAAATTTTTGAGGACAAATGCCTACAAACCAAATTTCTGTGAATGTCAAACTACAAGTCTGGTATTAGATAGTCTGTTAGAGAATTTACACTTCCTGGACTTACTCAGGTCTTTGAAGTTGAATTTTAAGTAAGTAAATTTTAACTCACTTCTCCCAAAAGTTTTATTTGAATTTGCATAATTGCCAGATTGAATATTTTATTGATACAGTGGGCAATATTTTCAGCATATATAGTTTGAGTTTGAGACATCCTAAACAGCAGAAAATTGAAAAGTATATAAACTTTTAATGAAGAAGTTTTAAAGAAACAGTACACAACATTTACCTAAGTAACTGCAGAACAGAAAATGTTAGGAAAGTACAAGAAATCAGGAGATGTAATGTGCAAATAAAATGAATTCTTTTATAGATTTTGGCTTTAAAAACAACAGTTTTAAAACTGTCATGCTCAGATCAAGTTGTAAGATGGAACACGAGAGGGATATTCTTAATACTGTACTGTTGTTCTGGAACACTAGCAGCACATACAGAAAGGAAATGGTAACACAATAGACACAACCATTTAGCAATGATATTCTACAAGTTCACTTAGAGATACGAAAATACGGAATAATAAATAAAAATTGAAACTTACATCCTTATAATCTCAGCAAAGTGTGGAAAATTTAAGGTATGTGTCTAAACCTTATACTGATATATTGATTAATAAATTATTATTTTTCCTGCTTTATATATAAATAGTATAGTTAAATTTGGACCTGTTTAGGCCATAGAGCTTCAGTACAGCATTTCTGCTCCAGGTCTAACTCATACCCAAAATGTGGACAGGGAACCTGCTATTTTAAGTTTCTTTTCCAAAGCACATACGTGTTCTGATCCTCAGCTTTTATGAGAGGCTGGTATTAAATTATGCTTTTAAATATGAGGTATCACTGATACCATGAGTATGTAACAAGGCTGGATTGCTGAATGGGCAAAACCAGTGTTTCCTAGTGGAGTAGATTTTGTTGGTGGCAAAATGCTCCAGTCTCACTGTGAAATCTGCCTGTGCCTGGTCTGGAGAGTTTAAGGCTGCTGCATGATCTTGTAACTTCTTCCCCTCCCACTGTGGGATGGAGATTCTGTGGAGAGAGAGAGAGAGGGAGAAAGCACGGCTTTCGCATGGTTCTTGAGAAGGTGGGTTGTCTGGTGTGGGAGGCTTTTGCCTCTTGTGAAGAGAGAGAGAATGAGCACAGCAGTTTTCCACAATCTCCTCCAAATGCCACTGAGCAGTATTAATCCCCTTTCCTCATTTACACCTCTGAAAACGTGACCTTGCTTCTCCTTAGAAATGAACTGCTGAAAAATTTTATTTTTTCTGTATGATGCAGAGATCCTTGAGCTAGTTGTGCATATGGAGTTACTACTGAAATGTAAAGAACGTAATTGCAGCCCTTGCCCTGCTGCAAAATTCCCAGAGGAAAAGACCTGCAGAACATTGTCCCACAAACTGGTCTTTTCTTTAAACAAAAACTGGAATTGCATTCAGCAAAAGCTTTCTTTACATATTATGGGGATTTAGATTTTAGAGTTTATGAGCCTCTCAAGGTTCTATGGCAAAATCCATAGTGTTACGAAAGGATTTAGAGCCCTCTAGTGGTGTTCTGCATCTCCGTTCATCAATTTTGTTTCAAACGTTGATTTACAAAGCTCTAGTGTCATTTTTTATGCTTTATTAGTATTATTAGTTACTGATTTCCTACAGCAGCTGTATCGTTGGAGTTGCTTAGAATCTAGAAAACATCAGGTTCCTTAGAATCTAAAAAGACAACAAATTCTCAGTTGCCGTACTTCATGATGGTTCATTTCCTGTACAGGTGAGGTGCTGAGGGTCTTCGAAAGTGTTTATCAGGCATTAATTGTGTAGACTGTCAAAGAGAAAATCTTGCTGATATATGTTCATATATGTATCATATATGATAGGGAGTTCGGAGTTGCTTACCAGAAGCTTAATGAGGCTGACCCAACTGAATCAGGCATTTTGGGGCGTGAGAAGTGATAGTGAGTTCTGAGGCATGTGATTATATAGGCTATTCAAGATAATCCTGGAAATGTGTGGACTTTGATGTGGCTGCGAAAACAGAAGAGAAAGGGGGAGGTTCTTAATATGGTCTAACAAACACAGAAGTAGTTGCAGAAATATTTGAGCTTATAAGAGACTCATGAAGAGGAGGAATTATGGTGTTCTGATTGGAATAGTGCATTTTCAAAGGCTACGCAGTCTTTAATACCTTACAAATTTGTGGAAAAAAGATTCAGAATTCTTTAGGCATTCTTTTTTCTTATCTGAGAAAAAGAGAGATCCCTGAGTTGTGTGATTTGATTAATGGAAAGAAAACTTTATAAAATAGCAGAGAATAGGGTAATTGAGAAAACTTAAGGAAGAAAGGTCAGGGGTTTGATTCAGCATTACTTCATGTGCTTTGTGAAATATTCATCTTTTTAAAGTGTCATTTTTGTCATTTCAGGCTACCTTATGATTTGAATTGATAGTGAAGTCTTGTAAAGAAGGGTCAGGACCAGACTGCAGGACTGTGTAATAAGTAAGGATCAGTGAGGGAAGTTTGTAGGTACTCACTGTATAAGGTTGTATTTGTAGCTATTTTAGCAGAAGGTACTACGTAACGAAAACGTGTAAAGTAGTGAATGGCAGCTCAGGGAGGGAAATCTCACTATATACTGATCTAAAATATTGAAGGAGAGCAGAACAAAGATGGGATTAAAAGTGCTTAAAAAAACGTTAGGAATGGCCATGTCCAAGGCACCACATAGGTTAATGAGTAGTAGTATTCAAGTAATATTCATGAATAAATGTCCATAGGCAATTTTTGAGAACATTTTCCATAGGTAGTAGGTGAATGCCACATAGCTGCAGATGAATCGATAAAAGCATTTTTTCAAGACAGTATGTTCAGTGTGGTGAGGGAGAGAAGAAAATTGGAGAAGTAGGTGAGTGTGAGATTTGTGTTTTTGTGAAAGAGTGAAATGAAAGTACATTACTATTGTAACAGATTGATCTGTAATGGATGGTGGGATAACACAGGAAAAGAGTGGATGTGGGAGCAAAGGAATGACCCACAAGACACCTGGAATGTACAAATGGAGAGTTGGATCAGAGCTTAGAGATCCAAGTCCAAAACGTCATTATTTGTTAGTTATCAAGGAAAAAGGAGAAAATAGTTTTATTTATTTTATGTCTCAAAGCAGTACATGTACCAGCATAGTTTTGCTCCATTTAAAAGAATCCTTGCTTATACATTTCAAAACTGTTATAAAGCAGAAATCTGAGGCATAAACTAAGCTTGTTTCTACTGCTGTTGCGGAGCAGACAGAATAACTTGTTTTCATTTTTACCCTTCCCTTGAGGTTTCTTTTCTCCTCTTTCTCTGAAGCAGCCCAATAACAATCCAGTTGCATTTCTTCAGTATTTTTTATGCCATTATTCTTTCATAGAGTAAGAGAAGCAGTGAATACATATAGAAGGAATAATTTGAATATGTCAGAGTTTAACTTTAACCTCCTTTGAAACTCGTCACATACCCATTTTAGTCTTGGAGAAAAAATACTTATAATTACCTGAAGAAAAAGTGGATTTTGACTTAAACACTCTTAAACTAGCTTGTTTTGAATCACTTGCAGTTAAGAGAATTTTGGAATGAAGCATAGTAAGGTATGATGAGATAACTATGTGTGATCATGCCACAGATACCTAATCAAATGAATCAGTGTCTGTGAAAGCTTATATGTTCACACAGCTGTTAATTTATTTTATGCTCTATTACGCTAGACAAGAAATGTGAACAAGCTCTTTTTCCTCATCTCAGCTTGACAATTGACAAACAGTAACTTTGAAGTGAGAAGTGGTAGTTTTTGAGTCACTAGGAAATCTTGTAGTCATCTGACTCTCTCTTCAACAGTTTGAAAGAGAAAAAAGGAAGAGAGTCAACACAATTCAAACTTGACATCTTGTTATTTCACTAGCTAAATAATATTTTCTAAGTACTACCTTGGCTGTGACTAGGTTTTCCTTTGTTCTTGAACAGTAACCTGCCTTCCCTTGAACAGGAGTTACCTTTAACACTACTTCTGTGCCCTTTTCAAGGGCATCTTTATTCTTTCCAGACGTGCTGCCCTTTATCTTGACAGAAGTTAATTTATTTTTTTTTCCTGAAGCAAGAGTATAATTACTTTGGGATTTTTGTTGTTAAAGTTTCATGCAAGGCTTCCTTTTATGATTTCTATCCTCCATTTTCCATTGCTTCTGAAGACAAAAAAACAACTAAATTGCAACCTTCCTTCTATCATTTATTATAATAAATAAGAAATATAGTAATAATTTTTATAGTAATGGCATACTTAAATTGACTTTTAGAAGGTAAAGAGATTAGGTGAATTGATCACAGTCTCAAAGCAAAGAAGTTGTTTCAGGTGAGGAGTCTTGTCTCAAAGACAGACATTTGTTTTCTGTGGCAATTATTTGGCCTGTGTTTTGCTGGGTTTTGTATGTTTAGGTTTTTGTTTTGTTTAAAACAGCTGAGAGCCCAGGTCACAGAATCACAGAATTGTTGAGGTTGGGAGGGACCTCTTGAGATCATCTGGTCAAGCAGGGTCACCTAAAACAGGTTGTCTATATGGCTTTTGATGGAGGATGGAGCCTCCACAAGTTGTCTAGCAACTTGTTGCAGTGTTGAACCACCCTCACAGTAAAAAGTTTTTTCTTCTGTTCAGATAGAATTTCATGGTTTTAACTTGCATGAGTTGCCTCTTTTCCTGTCACTGGGCATCATGGAGAAGAGTCTGGGTCCCTCTTCTTCATTCCATCCCACCAGAAACAAGATTCCCCTCTGAGCCTTCTCTTCTCTGGGCTGATTAGTCTCAGCTTTCTCTGCATCTCCTAAGAAAAATGCTGCAGCTCCTTACGCATCTTTATGGCCCTGTGCTGTACTTGTTCCAGTACATCGGTGTCTGTGTTGTACTGGGGAGCCCAGAACGGACCCAGAACTCCAGATGGGGCCTCTGCCAAGTAGAGGTGAAGGATCACCTCCCTGGACCTGCTGTCAAGGCTGTTTCTTAATGCAGTCCAGGATACTTCTGTCATTCTTTGATATAAGGCTACATTACTGACTTCTGTTCCACTTGTCTACCAGGACCCTCAGGTCCTTCTCTGCTGAGCTGCTTTCCAGCTGCTCAGCCCCCATTGTATTCTGTGGCCAGGGGTTATTCCTCTTCAGGTGCAGAACTGCATTTCCCCTTGCTGAACTTCACAGGATTCCTCCAGCCTGTTGAGGTCCTTCTGAATGGCAGAATAACCATCTGGTGCATCAGCTGCTCTTTCCATTTTTGTGTCATCTGCAGACTTGCTGTGGATGTACTCTAGTTCATTATCCAGATCATAAATGAAGATGTGAAACATCATTGGTTCATATACCCTTGCAGACCCCAGTACCCCTGGGGTACTCCACTACAGCACCCATATTGGTCTGTCTGCATATCTTGACCCATAAGTTCTGAACTGTCTCCTGGACCATCTCGAAGCAGTTCTCCGGGCGTTCTAGCTGCTCTCTCACATAAAGGGCAACTCTTCCTCGTAACCTTCCCAGCCTCTCCTCCCTAAAAACCGTGTATGCATCCATCACAATATTCCAGTCATGTGAAATATCCCACATGTTTCTGTGATCCCAATGGGGATCATAGCCTGGTAACTGCACTCAGACTTCCAAGTTATTTTATTTTTCCCTTTGCTGGATGAATTAGTTGAGTCATTTCAGAAGTACCAACATGCTGATTCTCCAGAATGGGCAGGGGCCATTTCCCCACAAGGCTGCTTGGCAGGCACTTTGTTCTTTACATTCATATGCTAAAAGAGATTCCTTTGCCTTTTGTTTTCACTGCCTTCATTTTGTCAGTAGTGGAATACACTACTTTGTGTTGAGGTTTTTTTCTTTACTTTTTTTTTTTTATTCTTTAAACCTTACAGCAATGAGACTGGATGTATGCAGTGGGATAATGGAAAAATTCAGGATCTTCCGTACAGAAAAGACCTACGCAGTGAAGGCTGGGAAGTGGTACTTCGAGTTTGAGGCAGTTACTGCAGGAGACATGAGAGTTGGTTGGACCAGGCCAGGTTGTCTGCCAGATCAGGAACTTGGCTCAGATGAAGAAGCTTTTGTTTTTGATGGCTTTAAGGTTTGTATAAATCTATCTGTAATAGTGTGACTGCAAAACTTTTAGGTTTGTGTCTTATTCCATGTGTCGTTGCCTCAACTTAATTGTCTTCTCTGCTTTCGTTTGTGTTTTATGAAATTACTTCTCTCTCTCCTTAAGGGCCTAGGTAGAATAAAGAAGATCAGTGTCACGTGAAAAAATAATTAGCAGGGTTTGGCATTTCTGTAATTTTTTTCACAGCTTCACAGTACTTGTACAATATGTATAAAGCATTGAAAATCTAAGTGACTTACTCAGATTCAAAATACTGGCAGAGCTGTAATTAACTATGAATCATTTCTTTAAATTTTTACTCTGTTGTTCTATCTGTAAGAAGTGCTTTTCCCTATTCTATTAGGGCATAAATATGGTTAAGATTATTGACAGTAAGCATTTCATGCCAACTTTGATACAAGTTTTTTGTAGGAATGTAGAAGTGACAGAATATACCTAGGTTTTCATGGAAATCCTTACAGTTTAGAGTAAATGAAGTATGATAGAACCAGTAATTTTTGCTCAAATTTAACTCTGCATGAGCCAATGTCAGATTGAAATCTAGTAGTAAAAATATATACGAAAACAAACTGGTTTATATGTTATTGATTTTCATCAGAATATATCAAATAACTTATTAAAAAAAAATTTTTCAGTGTGAAGGTAAGTGTAACTGCTATCCAAACCATAATTGCTATTAAGGCTTCTGATGACTCATGTCAAAATGTTTCTTGTATCTGACGTTGGAATTAATTTCCTTTATTACTATTACAATATGTGACAGAAATCATCAGTATTCCTTTCCTGGCTGTTCCTGATCAGATCAAGCTCTCAAGATGTATTTTATATATGTTGTTGGAATTTAAGCGTTTGGTTTTTTTTCTTGCAGTCTTGTATTACGTTGGATGGTGCCTTAAAAAGAGAACTGAAAAGTTGTTTTTGTAAAATAACTAATTGGCTTAATTAAACGATTTGTCCTGTGTCTTTACTGGAATAGTTGTTTAGTATTTTGCCTTCTGCATCTTAGGTTTTGACCTTTAGGTCTTAAACCACAAAGCTGTTTTGTTGCCTTTTATTTTGATGGGTTCTCTCCTTGGCTTAAGAAAAGCTTTTTACCTTCAGGATACACAGGAATAGTCCTTTGTTCTACAGGATTTTCAGGATGGATACAGAAGATAGAAATCTACTTGTGATGGAATATATGAATAAGAGAAACTATTTGTTATTAACAGTGCTTTGTTTTATGCAAGTTACAGTAGTTCTTAATAGGTGTTAATTTATATGAATTCCATTTCAAGACCCCAAGCAAAGCTTTAGCAGGCTTTGACTGGAAGGCCATACCAATCATTAGTCATGCCCTTAAGTGCTCTGGAGTCTATCAGAAGCTCAGAGTGCTTGTCCCACCCACAAAAAATCCTCTTACTTCCAACATCTGGTATGATGTGAAGTTTAATTTATTTTGTGCACAATGAATTTAAAGGCTACTAGATGAAATAAAAACAACTGCTTAAAAAAAGTTTGTGAAGTAACTATTTAATGTTGTAATTGATAGCATATTACTTTCATTACAAGTCTTTCATGGAGCTTCTGCAGAAAAATAAGCCATGCTCTTTCTTGTTACTAAAATGTTGAAAGAGCAGTTTTCCCTGTCATCTCACTTAGCAACATTTTACAATACTAACTGTAGGGTGCTTGCAGGAAGTTAATTGTTGGATTTCCATCTTCAAAGTCAACTTGGAGTACTCACAGGCATTGTTTTGGAATGATACGTTGTGAAAGCGTTAATTTTAGTGCCATCTTAATTGAGGGGGGCTAAGTATTAGTTGTACCATCAAGGGAGAGAGGAACACATACTTTGTCACTATTACTCTTTGAAATTGTTTTAAATCCTTTTCAGGCACAGCGATGGCATCAAGGTAATGAGCATTTTGGCCGCTCTTGGTTGGCAGGAGATGTTGTTGGGTGTATGGTTGACATGAATGAGCACACTATGATGTTCACCTTAAATGGTGAAATCCTGCTTGATGACTCAGGTTCAGAACTTGCGTTCAAGGACTTTGAGGTTGGTGATGGTAAGTACTGTAATATATCGTGCTGTTATCTTGCTGTTGTTGCCCAATTTTTGCTCTGGCTTCCCTTTAATGTGATGTGCCTCTCCCCCCCGCCCTCCCCCAACTACCCCTTGTCGTTTTCTCTATTTGATTAGTATCAAGCCTTTGGAAAGGAGGCATGCTGGGTGTGAGGATGAGGCAAGGCCTTTTTCTGTGGTGAACTTTGCAGCCTTCTTTTGATTTTTTTCACTATTTTGCAGGGGTGTGTCTGGAACTGTAAATTCATGACCTTAAGCATTTACTTTGCACTGTGGCAGGTTACCATATGGTTTAACAGAATCATAGAAGGAATTGTAAAATGGTGTGGGTTGGAAGGGAACTTTGAAGATCATCTAATCCAACCCCCCTCCTATGGGCAGGGCCATCAAATTTTACCTAGATTACTGAAATTTCTGTCAAATTAGTGAGAACATGCATTAGAGAGTTTAAGGCAGCTTTAAGGTTTTGTTTTAGCTCTGTTGTGAGAAATGACACCTGACCATGCATAAAGCCAGTTGGTAAATAAAATTACCTTCCAAATTTTTTTTACTTAATTCTAAACCAGCAGATTGAGTTTTGTACCCATTTTTGTAGTGTTCTTGGTGCAGCTTTGAGCCCACAAGCAGGTTTTCATTTACCACAAAGCTATATTTTATGAGATTGCAAATATGACAAAGATTGTGAGGTTGTGTCAGGTCCAGATTGATTTTTTACCACAAAAGTAATTACATACTTTTCATACACTGCAAACAGGCATGTGAACAGATAAGAAATTATATTAATGTAGATAACTAACTAACTATAATCTGAACTATGGTAATGTAAAAAACAAAAACCCAAAAAAACTTTAATCTTTCCCTTTCATTTGTTGTTGATACGTACACTCTATTATATATTATATGTCTCTTAAATAATACATCTGTGTCTGAGAGATAAAGTTAAATTTTTTGAGCAGTAAAAGTTGCAAATGATGCTTTTGGATTACTGATCCCTATTCCCAGGAGAAATATGAATTGTATATCTATTAATTAGGCAGTTCCCTGCTTGAATTTTAACCACTTTTATCTGGATTTCAGAGTTTTTACTTTAAGAAGTGTTTTGGGAGAAGAATTTTTTCTCCCTTCTTCTGCCATGCAATAGGAATTAGGACTAATTTTGATTTAATTTAAAATGAGATAATTGCCACCAATTTTTTAGACTCATGGCTGTTACTGTACTTCCTTCAGTTTTCCTTAGATATGGTGATAACATGATGAGGGAAAGGGATGCATGAATTAGCTCACTTTTACTGGTATAGGCATAACATCACCCTAGTGCCTTTAAATTATTACAGTTTTCCAGTTATTAGGGAGTCGAATCCCATTGAGAACTGAGGGATTCTGAAAGAAATGGATTCCATGAATTTCTGAGGGTGGCATGTTTGACCGGTGTTTCGATTTCAAAGTTGATGAAATCACATGGTGTAGTTTTTGTGGTACTTTTTTCTGGCTGCAAGTTCAGATTTAAACAGATCTCTGTTGAGTCTGAAACTGCTCAAGTTGTTTGTGGTTTGACATGGAGCCTGAAGGCCTTGGTAGCCATGTAAGAGACTTAATGTCAGTATGTCCAGGCTCTCAGATTTTTCAGTGTCCTTATAATTCACATTAAGCTCTCTAAGTGTCATGTTTGCAGAAAAGAGCTTGCCTTTGAAGTAAGATCTCCTATTCTATTTTCAAATGAATCTGCTTAGTGATCTCAGATTTAATAACTCCAGATCACTCTTTGTGAATATTATGGGTATTTCATATACAATTTATGGTGGGGGAAAGACATCTATATAGGTGTGTGTGTACATACAAACATGTGTATGGAATACCCAAATTAACTCTTGACTTTTATAGAGCTTTCTTTTTTTTGTAGGCTGGCTTTAGTTTGGTTTTGTTAATGGCTCTCGCTTAAGAGGATGGACACCGCTCTACAGGTCACTTCTGTCAGTGAATCGTGTGCATGCCATGTGCTGCTGCAGGAAGAGACCTTTTGCTTTAGAAAAAAGAATTTCTGATCAGAGCCTGATGTCCTGCTTTGAAGGATGCGGTCTGACTATAAATCAGTCCTTTAGTTTTAATTTACTTAGGAACAGTGAAAAGCGAATATGGCGCTCTGCCAGCTTACTAATAAGGCTTGTGTGCTGCATCTTAGGTTGTACTACTAACAAGAGGAGCTCCTTGGGATTATGGCAGACTAATTTGTGAGATACCATCTCAGCAGTAAAATTGTTAAACATAATTGCATATTACGCATTTGTGTAAGAGAAATTTCATACTGCAGATACGAACAAGTACACTGTGCAAACCAAATTTGTTTTGTCAACTCATGATCTCTATGAGCATGAGCTGATTGTGGTAAGTGTTTGACAAACTGGATCAGGAGGTTCACCTTGTATTCATGAAAGTAGGAAGTGTTACAAAAAGTGTTGCTGTCCTATGCTTTTGCTACGTGACAGACAATGCTAGAGGATTACTCTTCTGGCAGTAGTGTTAGTCTTTCTACTTGTTTTGCTATTTCATATGGTAAAATGAAAGTTTTGCTTCTTAGCCCAGTTACACACCTGGAGACTGAGAGCCAGGTCATGGATAAATCATCTTTTTATGTAGCCTCCAGCATTTTGGAGACTTTTCAAAGGCCATTTCAGTAAAGGATTGG
>JAVJGJ010000059.1:83221290-83254335 GCA_035590215.1 Microhierax caerulescens
TGGTTGGATACCCAAAGAAGGGTACTGAAAGTTAATTTTTATTCCATAGCAAGACACCTAACTGCCTTACCAGCGTGCTCCCTATAAGATGAGATGCCGTATCTTTACCAGATACAGAAGAGCCCGGGAACACCTTAATGACAACTATACTGTTGGCACGTTAGTTCAAAATTTCAGCAGAGGTGGAAGTTGTGTTTCCATGGTTAGGACTGTACTTGCTACTTTCTTTCATGAATTGACCTGTGCAGAAACATGAAATGATTTTTCATATATATAAATATAAAAAGATAAATATATATAGGTATAGATATGACATGTTCACAGCTTATCAGTTCATACCTCCTTGTCTTTGAACGCTTTTTTTAAAAGATTTTTTTCCTCTATTTTCTTTGTACCAGAAGTCTAGTTAGGTCACTAGTTTGTTTTGAACAGCAGTGGATAGCAAATGCCTGTGGATATGTATCAGAACAGGATAAGCAGAAAGTAATACAGTCACCCAGCCTCCAGTGATTTTCTGGTTCGGGGGCTTTTAGAGGCAAACATGTTTCTGTTGAATAGCCCTGGTGGTTTGTGGGTTTTTTTTGTGGTGGGTTTTGTGTTTTTTTTTCTCTTTCCACAAGCAAGTTTCTAAACACTTTTTGAATCGATATGATCTTCTAGCATCCGTGATGCTATGTGACAGTATTCTACAGCATTACTATAAGGTGTATAAGGAGGTTCCTGCCTCTGTTTTGAAGCTTACTACCAAATAGTTTCTTTGATCATAATTTTTATTATGAAAGACATTAAAAAATCATTTACTATTCACTTCTCTATGCTGCTCTTAATGGGGGTATATGTTATACCCCCTTAATAAATTTTTTTTTTTAAGTTGAAGTATCTTAATTTCTTTAATTGTTGCTCATAAGAAAGCAGTTTCATTTGTGTTGGCCATTTTCAGATCTATTATATCCTTTTTGAGTTGTGGACAGCAAAACTTCATAAGATCCTGAATGTGGATGCCATACATCCTGGAAACAACTGAAAATAAGAATTGGAAATTAAATGGTGAGGTGATTCAGACAGACAAAGCATATGCTTTAGTCTGTATATATCTGTGTGGTTTATAGGAAATCTTATGTCACTTTTGTTAAGATTGTGAGGATTCATGCTGTCGCTACTGTTCCTGTGAAAACCCATTCTCAAACAACTTGATGTCCATGGACATCTGTTACTTGATATATGGTATAGTTTTTGAGTGATGAGGTGAATTTGTAAGGTTATTGAAAGTAAAATCTTGATTTTTGGCTTTGGTTAAAAACTTTTGCAACAGCTTATGGATTCCTTTAACTGAACGGGGAGCCCAGTAAATTCTTCCTACTAGAGCTGCTGGACTCTACCACAGCATATATCTATATATGCAAATATAAATTTCCTAGTTATGTGTTGTATAATATGTTTTTATTTCATTTAGTGATGGAAAGTAGTCTTTATTGTTTGTCATTGGATTTGCACTAGCAGAATGGACATAAATCATGTTGTCTAAATCATCTAATGATTTAAGAGCTTTGCTGTGAAGATAAAAATCTGGACTTGAACTTACAATGAATAGTATATGTCCTTAAATTTATCATGCCTAATACACATACAGATGATAACCAGTCTTGTGTATCTGTAATAAAATCTTCAAAAGGTGGTACTGAAGGCTGATATTTTATCTGGTGAGCAGTCATTCCTGTAGATGGTGCTCTGGAGTTTCCTTTTTTCTCTTTAAAGAACATAACGTGAATGGATATTCTGCCCCTTTTTTGTCTGAGCAGCATAAAGGAAAGTGAGGAACTAGTTGTATTTTGTCCTTATCTGCTTCAATACGTGGTACATTCACTTGAACCAGAATCATTGAACAGAGCTTCGTGTTTCTTGTTGGTACAAAAGAAAACATTTTGTTAATAGCTAGGTCAAATGAATCTACAAAGTTGTTTGTAGCTGTGGAAATTCAAAATCAGGATGAAAAGAAGGAGGAGAAATAAGATTTTTCTAGGTTTTAGACTGTGCTGCTGAATCTGAGGAAAAAAATAAAAAAAGAAATGTTTTTTTAAGAAGTACAAAGGAGTCACAAGTGAGTTCCCTGTGCTAGTGAAGCAGTAAGAGAGCAGGCGCATACAAATGTGAAGCCGATTCAGAAGTAAAAACAAAAAACACAGCCCAAACCCAAAAATAAACTATCCTAAGTTTCAACAAGCTATGGTACCATATTGTCAGTTGTCATTGTACAGAGCCACAATGTGTTATGAATTTTTATAGTTAATCAATTTTAAATGTTTTTCCCCAACAGCTTGCACTTGATGCATATTTGTTGTATTTTTTTCTCAACTCTAGCTGCGTGGACAAGTGCTTTATTACTTTTAGAGTATTTTGTGAGGTTCTCTCAAAGTACCATGACTAATGGAATTTTAGGAAGAATATTAAAAGTAGTAAGACTGGGAGTTAAATTGGCAACACTCCACCAGCTCAGCAGAGAAATTATTTGAGATCTGGTTGTCAGACTCCTTGAAATACTCTCAGATTTCTGTGAAGTAAATTGAGTGTTGCATAAAGAAATCCATGGTATTAGAATTTTTTTTTTTTTTTTTTTGTTAATGATATTTGAGATACAATACTTGGTTACATGCAAGAGGTGATGGGCTGTCAATAACTGCTTGCATTTATACTGTTTGATTTGTAGATTTATTTTTTTTTCCCCGAATGCTTTTTACTTGGTTTATGGAAGAGAGCAGTTCTCTGATGTCTGTAATGTACAACTCATGTGTTCTTTTATCTTGTTTTAAGGATTTCTACCTGTGTGCAGCCTGGGCCCATCTCAAGTGGGAAGAATGAACTTTGGAAAAGATGTCAGCACTCTAAAATATTTCACTATCTGTGGCTTACAGGAAGGGTATGAACCCTTTGCTGTTAACACAAACAGAGACATCACCATTTGGCTGAGTAAAAGGCTTCCTCAGTTTCTACCAGTGCCACAAAATCATGAACATATTGAGGTTTGTGATCCTATTAAAATGTTTCTAGACACTTCTTCCATGAATATGTTTGAATTATGTTTCTACTTTTGTACTTCTAGACAAGATTTTTAATGTGATATGTGACCCAGTTCTGGATGAACCTTGCAGCTGTTAAAATTGTCTTACATTCAGTGGAGTTGCAAGTAATGTAATTATTTGGTTGATAGTAATTCTTTATCCATGAAATCTGTTATATGTGTAAACAAGAGATTCTTAGAGACAGATTCTGCAAGATGTCCTCATTAAGAGCTCCTTGTGCAGTGAGAGCTATGTTTTGTAAACAATTTCCAGAAATTGGGCATTTCTACAAAACAGATACCATGTGTTCTGGGCACACACTTTGTGAAGTGATTTTTCCATCACTAATTGGTTTTGATTTTTATAAATATTTATTAACCAATTGTGTCAACATTTATGCCCCAGTCACTTGCGCATCTTGATGGAACTGAATTCATGTTGTAAGCCTTATAAGTCTACCATGAAATCATCCTAAAATTGATGTAATTAGAATTCTTTTTCACCTGATGTGTTTCACACTGTAGTATTTAATAAATGATTTATGTTCTTGCATATGTACATGTATGATTTGTATTAGCTGGTTTGTGTTGTTCTGGGGAGGATTGGATTTTTGTTGCAAACAGTTATGATGGGAAAGGTCATTCCTTTGTGTTTCTTTGATTTAACAACGGAACAACAAAACCCTCTACTCCTCATCATATTTATTTCCTCTTAAAACAGCAGCACATGATTACAATACATTTAACCGTTGATAACGTACTGTTGCAAATTTTGCAAGTCAGGGATGCTTACACTAGAAATACAAGTTGAGTATTTACAAGAGGGAAAAAAACTCATCTTCAAAACAACTACGTCTTTACATTTGACAGGTGATGAGAATTGATGGCACCATAGACAGCTGCCCCTGCCTGAAGGTCACACAAAAGTCCTTTGGTTCACAGAACAGTAAAACAGACGTCATGTTTTTTCGATTAAGCATGCCCATTGAGTGTGCTGAGGTCTTCTCCAGATCAGCTGCAGGAGGTTTACCAGGCTCTGGTCTTTTTGGCCCAAAGAATGACTTGGAGGATTATGATGCTGATTCTGATTTTGAGGTTCTAATGAAGACTGCTCATGGTCATCTAGTTCCTGACCGAACCGAAAGAGAAAAAGATGCCACAAAACCAGAGTTAAACAACCATAAAGATTATGTTCAAGAAAAGCCTTCACGTCTTAAACAAAGGTTAGTAGCACATAGCTTGCCTTTTCTTGCCCTTTTTTTTTTTTCTTTTTTTTTTCACTTTTTTCTTTTCCCTCCCTGTTTCTTCTTGAGTAGTATAAGGAGAATGTCAGTCAGGTCTGCAGAGATTCTTTCCCCAATTCTGTCCTAAATTTGGATCTAACACAGTACATGAGACAGTGAACCTTCATGTGGTTAAATCGTATGTGTAATATATAAATTAAAATTAAGGAGAAAATCAGAAATATTTTTCAAGCTATTAGAAACCTACCATTTGGGGTTTTGTGAAGGCTTTTGTGATCATTACATGAGTTGCTCTCTAAAACCGTGGGAATTCATTCTGACAGAACTAGGAAGTCTTCAAAATGACATGGAATGTGTTTTCACATGTCTTCCAAAAAGCCATGTAATAAGATAATCCTTACCAGGAAATGTATATTAGCTTCTTATCTCACTCAATGAACAAAATAATCCTAAGAATATTCTCTAGATGACATTTTCATTCCTCCTAATTTTTCTTATGGAGTCAGGAGAACACTTAACTTGATGGTGCTGTGGAGATGCAAGCACTGGGCCATTACACAATGTTACTGCAGATCTCCATTCCTTTTCTGCTCTTCTTTAACAAACTTGGTTTGTTAAACATTTCAATTGCAGAATAAATCAGGGCGTATAGATGGTGTTGTTAAATGCATAAAGGTCATTTAAGGTTCCACGTTCTTCCAAAGTGACATAGATGTTTAACAGCCTGATAATTTTTTAAGTTACATGAGTTTAGTGTCCAAGTAACTTTTGAATATATAGGTAAAGCTCGGAATTCATTTAAATGCTTTTAAAAATGAGCTTGTCTCTTTCTCTTGTCTGAAAAATTTATTTTGTTTTAAACTACATGGAAGTAATTAACCAGTGTTAAATGTTAATGTCAGAAATGCTATGTATTTAGGTGTAATATAAAGAATACCTGTATTTATAATGTGTCAATGTAAAATTCCTTTGTGTGTATATAGATATTAATATATATAAATTTTCATATAGATTTTTATTTTATTCATTTTATTACAGATTTATGCTCAGGAGGACAAAGCCAGATTATAGCATGAGTCACTCTGCACGGCTTACTGAGGATGTGCTAGCAGATGATAGGGATGACTATGATTATTTGATGCAAACTTCCACGGTATTGTAACATAGGATTAGTGTTTTAGCTGCTTGCTTGTTTGTTGGGTTTTTTTTTAATAACTGTGTGCTACTGCTTGTAAGAGTTTCAGAAGCAGTGTAATCTTTAGGCAAAATTTTTAATTTAAATGTCTGTGGTAGTCCTGTACTACTTATGCTGAGACCACTATGTTCTTTTTGTTTTGACTTGTCAGTCTAAAACAATTTCCACAATGAAAGCCATAAAATAATTTAATCCATTTTTTAAATTGCTATTGATAACACCAAACATAAAAGAGGAAGAATAAATAGTTCTAGAGTAATTGAATAAGTAGTAAACTAATAGGTCAATGTTCAGGACCACTTGAAAACATCTATATTAATTTTACTCAGCATTTATTTCATTGAGTTCCCAGTGAAATTTTTGAGTAGGTTTTGTGCATCTTCTGACAAATCAGCTCCATAAGTATTTATTCTTCAATGTTCAAAGGACCAAATACTTCTCACTTGGAGGTAGTCTCCTCTTTGTAAAAGGACTAGATGCTAGAAACTGAGTCACCTACAATATAAAAATTGTAGCCTATGATGCTATGATGCAGAAGCCCACAATACAAGCCTATAAATTGCACCTTTAATCTTTTGTTTGTTTTAACATACATTTTTTGTTGGCTGTATTTTGACTTGTGTTTATATTCTTTCATTGTTTTGCTTTGAATTACGCATGAACCAGCTGATGCTACTTTTGGAGAGATGTCTTATGTTCAGATTTTAGAACAATAATCAAACTGATAAACTGGAAACCAAATGCTAATATTTACTGACATTATTTTTTTTTATCGACAGTACTATTATTCAGTGAGAATATTTCCTGGTCAAGAACCTGCTAATGTCTGGGTGGGCTGGATTACATCTGACTTTCACCAGTATGACACAAGTTTTGACTTGGACAGAGTGCGTACTGTCACAGTTACACTAGGAGATGAAAAAGGAAAGGTTCATGAGAGGTTGGTTACAATTTTCTTAAAAAGATACATATTTTTATACCCATAAAGGCAACTAACAATTTAAAAACAGTAGATCCACCCCATTTGATATAATTGGGTTGATGAAAGAAAAGAAAAAAGAAAAAGGAAAAAGTGTAACTTCACTTGTTCTCTCCTCTCCTCTTGCTTGTGAAGAAACAGTGGAGTAATGATCTAATCAAATCAATAGGCACTGAAAAGTAAAATAGCTTTCCTATGTAGTTTCAGATCATGATCCTGTAAATATTGACTTCCGAATTGGTACAAAAGAGGGCAACATACCTTGTAGTATTTATGGAACTTCTTGATTTTGAGCAGTCCAAAATTAGTACAACAGCAGCTCTTCTCAGCACTTCAGCTCGTGATCTATGCCAGAAATGTTGTGTTATGCTTAACGTTAAATGATTTAAAGCATTAACTTGCAAAGTCAGTTTTGTTTCATTGAATGTTAGGAAAGATTTGGACTTGTTCATATTTTGTTGTCTTCAATTTTTTTCATTTATGAAGTCTGGGTTTCATTGAATTTTGGCATAGGTTACGGTGGTATCTCCTGTTTTCAGCCACAATGCCCTGCTGGTTGCAGCCGTACAAAGTTGTTCTTAGTCCACTGTTTAAAGCTTAGACACCATCCATAAATAAATTTGTCTTTTGACATTCAGTATAAAACGCAGCAACTGCTATATGGTGTGCGCAGGAGAGAGCATGAGCCCTGGACAAGGACGTAATAATAATGGTCTGGAGATTGGTTGCTTGGTTGATGCTGCCAGTGGCCTGCTGACCTTCACAGCTAATGGCAAGGAATTAGGCACGTACTATCAGGTGAGTATTTTTTGATGATTTCTTCCAGTGGGAAGGGGGAAAACTGTATCCTAAGACTGCATCTTACTAAAAGCTTTTGTACAAGATTGGAAGAAAAAGTAATTGTCACTTATGACAGTGATTTCCCTCTCCTGTTTGGATTTTCTGGGGTTTTTATTCCAAGTGTTGCACTTACTGACTGTCAATACAGGTATTATGTTGGGTTTTTTTTTAATTTGTGCTAATGCTTTTGCTGTCTTCAGTGGTTAGCTGTTTGTGCATCTTTATCTTTGTTTAGGTTGAACCAAGTACAAAGTTATTTCCTGCTGTATTTGCTCAAGCTACAAGCCCCAATGTTTTCCAGTTTGAATTGGGAAGAATAAAGGTAAATAATGCTTTATTTGTGCAGGTTTAGGACTAATATATCAAATACTAGTAGTAGGGGGTTTTGGCCATTTGTTGCCTGCAATATGTTGTTGGTATTGGGCACATTTTCATGATTCCAAGTGTTTGCATTACTGCCATTTTTATTCTTAACTCAGTTTTAAGTACTTTCTATGTATTTAAAATACTCTACGTTGGATGAGAGGGATTGTAACTGATTATAATTGGCAGGTGATATTGCAAAGTCCTGTTGAATTTTCTGAATCTCATCCTTCACAATGAAGCAAAAACACTGGGGTCAGTAAGGCAAATCTCTTATTCTACAAACAGAGTATGGATGACTGGTGTATCTGCAGATTAAGTTAGGGATTTAAAATAGTTTTAAAGTACCTTCAGACAGTACACTCAAGAAAACTGAGCTGAAATTTACTTCCTTGCTTTGGATACATGCATGTCTGAAAAATCAGAAGAGATAAGAGTGGAGTTCAGATCTCTGGTTCAAGGAAGTGGCCACAAATTCCATTCACGTTTCCATTTCAGATTTAGCTGTTTTACAAAAATTGTTATGGACAATGCTCTCTTCCTGCTAATCTGCCAGCAGTTCCCAGTTGGATTTACAAGCTACTGAAAATGTTAATTTCCTGTTGCACTGTACTTAACTGTACTATATGTTGTCTTGAAATATATATATATATCCATTGTTTGGTAAAGGTGATCAAACTGATTGTCTCTTCTGTTGGAATTTTACAGAATGTAATGCCACTGTCTGCTGGCTTATTCAAAAGTGAACACAAAAACCCGGTCTCTCAATGTCCTCCACGTCTCCATGTCCAGTTTCTGACTCATGTTCTTTGGAGCAGAGTGCCAAACCACTTCTTGAAGGTTGATGTATCTCGCATCAGTGAACGTCAAGGCTGGATGATACAGTGCCTGAATCCTTTGCAGTTCATGGCCCTCCATATTCCTGAAGAAAACAGGTTGATGTTTGTGTGTTGTAGTGCATCATCAGAGTCAGGTTGGGATTATGAAGCTAGAGAAAATCCCAAGATCACCATCATAAGAAAAGCCCAAGATCTCCTTTATATTTATAACACATGGAAGTAAATGCAGTGTGTTTTGATTTAATTAATATTAAAAATTAATCTTCTTTTTCAATGTTTTAAAATCTGCCTCCTTTGGTTGTCTTTCCAACCTCTCCTAGTTTCTCTCCAAACCCTTTAATAGTATATGAAAGAGAATATATGAAGAGAAACTCTTTAAGAGTTTTGAATTAAAATTAAAGGAACTCTCTCTATAAATTAATAAATATAATCTGTAAGAGGCAAAAATCTGTTTTCGTAGAGTTTTTTTAAGATTTCTGGCCAATGTAATTATTCCATTACTTTAATTTACCTAAATTTAGTTTAAACAGTTGTGATTTCTTTGTTACATAAATGTCTCAGTGTTTTGCCAGTGCCAAAACAGAAAATATCACTAAAAATTTAGGTAAGAATTCTAAACAAAGACCACCCCCAAACTCTGTGCAAGTGAACTGGTTAGTCTGTTGCCATTTTGCAACCTCAGATCTAAAATCAATAAGTGATGTAAATATGTCAACTTATACTTGTTTTAAAACCTTGATTTTCAGTTACCCAAATTCTTGTTTGTAGCGTGAAGTATTCTGTGTTAAGTAAATAATTTTGATCTTTCCCCACTGAAAGTAATTGAAGTTGTACATTAGGAGTGAATTGAATAAATTCCTGCTTGAACTTTCTTATTAGTCCTTGGTTCTTAGGCTGGCAAAGTTTCTCATATGAAAGCTGAAATATGGAAAAAGTCCATCCCTAGAACTGATATTATGCCAATGTTATCCTTAGGGGCAATTTTGAATTCCTTCACTTAAGTAAGTTTTGGCACTGATATGGAATTTACTGTCTTGTTTTTTTTTCTCCACAGAACAATTGATATTTTAGAGCTGACAGAACAAGAGGAATTGCTGAAATTTCACTACCATACTCTCCGATTGTATTCAGCTGTTTGTGCTTTAGGCAATAACCGTGTGGCCCATGCTATGTGTAGCCATGTGGATGAATCTCAGCTCCTATACGCTATTGAGAATAAATACATGCCGGGATTATTGCGTGCAGGATATTACGACTTACTCATTGACATCCATCTCAATACCTATGCAACTGCCAGGTTAATGATGAATAATGAATTTATAGTTCCAATGACAGATGAGACCAAGAGTATTACTTTGTTTCCTGATGAAAACAAAAAACATGGCCTCCCTGGGATAGGACTTAGCACATCATTAAGGCCGAGAATGCAGTTCTCCTTTCCCAGTTTTGTAAGCATTAGCAGTGAATGCTTTCAGTTCAGTCCTGAATTCCCTCTGGAAATCTTAAAGGCCAAAACCATAGAGATGCTAACTGAAGCTGTTCAGGAGGGCAGCCTCCATGTCAGAGATCCAGTTGGAGGTTCTACAGAATTTCTGTTTGTCCCTCTCATCAAGCTCTTTTATACCCTCCTAATTATGGGAATCTTCCACAACGGAGATCTGAAACACATCTTGCAGTTGATTGAGCCCCGGGTTTTCAAAGAAGCAATGAGCCAGGAGGATGAAACTGACTTCTCGGAGAAAGAGCTGAGATCAGATGAGCTCAAATCAGAGGAAGGAGAGGAAGAAACCAGAGGAGAGCAAGTGCCAAAGGAAGGACTCCTTCAGATGAAACTTCCAGAACCTGTTAAATTACAGGTAACAATCCTGCTGTGATAGTGATTGCTCCCATTTCTTTGCAGATCCTCTTTTCTTCACTTGGTAATTTCTCTTTCAAGCAATACAGAATTTTGGCATTAGTTAAATAGAGAAGTAATTTCCTTACAGGAAACAAGATTTAGTGTCTTCCTGATGATATAAAAACTGTTGTTTCATTAAACTGAATTACTTTCTCAATGACATTAACAAGGAATTATTAATTTTTATGGATCCAAACAGAAAAGAAGTTCCCTAGAAGCAAGGAGGGAATCCATTCTCTTACAATTTTATTGAAAGTCTTACCTTTTATGTGCCTGAGCCAATAAATCTCTTGCGGATGCCAGATATTCCTGGTGAAGAATTATTTCACATGTAGTAAATAATAGCATTAAAGACTTCAAGCAGTCCATCCTTATTTGCATAATATACAGAAGTTATTTCTTAGCTTGCCAACTCTGCATTCTCTTACGATACTGTTTTCTCAGATGTGTCATCTACTCCAGTACCTGTGTGACTGCCAAGTACGACACCGGATAGAAGCCATTGTAGCATTTTCTGATGATTTTGTGGCCAAGCTTCAAGAGAATCAACGCTTCCGGTACAATGAAGTGATGCAGGCTTTGAACATGTCTGCTGCCCTGACAGCTAGGAAAACTAAAGAATTTCGATCCCCACCTCAGGAGCAGGTACAGGAGAATTTATTTTTTGTTGTGCTCTATGTGTGGCAGAGTTCTGTTTGATTTCAGCTGTTTTTCCTTTTGGACATCAGTGTCATTTGCCTTTCCTTTGTATTCTTTAAGATTAACATGCTACTGAACTTTAAAGATGATAAAAATGATTGTCCTTGCCCTGAAGAAATTAGAGATCAACTCCTGGATTTCCATGAAGACCTAATGACACACTGTGGTAAGTCTTGTTACTGAATATTTTACTCTTTTTAAATTATATTAGCTTTAGAAGCAGTTTTTCTAAATAATTTTACATAACACCAATTCAGTAGTGTATAGATTACACTATGTCGATTATAAATGCTATCAAATAAAGATACTCAGCTTGTAGTCAGAACTAAGGGAACATTTTTATCATCATCTCTAGTCAGACTAGAAGGGAATGCAGTATATTTTGCATCATAAGGGAAAAGAGTTGGTTTTTTCACCCATACAGCTCTGTGGGAATTTCTTTGGCCTTATGTACTGCATAATGCTGTAGCTCACTTGTTACTCCAGAGGTTCTTCTGCCTAGTCCCTCTCCCTTGTGTAGGCTGGTGTAGGTCATCTTTGCTGCATCGTTTGCTATGGCCATGTTAACCACTATGTTAATATAACATAGTATTAGTGGCTGATTCTTCTCAGACATGAATGAAGATATAGAAGTTTATTGAAACAGACTAATAATGAAAAGGAACAGTTAAAGTTTCTGTGGGTTCGATTTCTTCACTTTAGTTAATAAAAAACAGTTAAATTCTATGTCATATTAAAAAGTGAAATATAGTAATAATTTAAATAGAAGAATACCAATACAAAAATGAAGTACCAAAACGTGTATTTAAAATGTCAAGCTCATACCCATGACTACTGCAAATTCAGTTACAGAGTAGTTTTGCTCGGAATGTGTGTTTACCTTTTGCATTGAGGACTTTGTGGTTTTCCTGTTTGAAGGATACTGATCCCTTCATTTTAATTCAGTACACTATTTTAAAGAAATAAGTAAAAGAGACACTTAGCAGGCAGCATGAGCAGACAAGCAGCTGAACTTTCACATCTTGTCCCATTAGCTAGGAATATCTACTGCAGGGATGTGTGATAATATTTTTTTAAACTACTACTCTGGTCGAGGAAGGAGTTTTGGACAGGAGGATCTCTGCACTTTTCCTCCTGACTGGTTTTCCTTATTAATCCCAGTTTAACTCGAAATAACAGGTTTAATTATTTAATTCACCTCGAAATATCTAAATAAATAAAAACATGCCATCAATACCTGACTTTCTTTCTTGGTAGAGTAACTGCAGCTAATAACCCTGTATATCACAAGATTGGTCCATCTCAAAGATATTTCTGTTACTAAAATAATAACAGATTTATTAAGGTATCAAATATCACAGAAGGTCTTTAATGCAGACTCCAACTCAAAGCATAGTCAGTGCTGAACTCAGACCTGTTTTCTCAGTGATATTTGCACTTGGGTCATTAAAGCTTCTCTTTAAGCAACATGTTGCAGGGCTTGAGTGTCCTAATGGTGATTTTTTTTTTTTTTTCTTTTTTCCTTATGTCAGTTTGGAAACCTGCCTGTTTTAGTTTGACAATTGTAACATCTTCAACTCTGGAAAGAGCATGGCTGCATTTTCTGGCTAACTTCCTTGTAGGTTTTGGTGGACTGCTATTAGGTCCACCATAAAGCATCTGTTCTGCAGGTTGACAAACCCAGTTCCATCATCCTCACCTTATAGGACAAGCAGTCCAGCCAACAATTATCTTGATGGGCTATTATTGGATACTTTCCAATTTTTAAGTGTATTGAAATGTATTTTCTTGTATTGGGTAACCCAAACCTGGATGTAGTATTCACAATGTCATCTCATGAGTGCCAAGTACTGGGGAAAAATCATTTGCCTTGAGCTAGTGGTCATGTTTCTGCTAACACAGGTTATTTTCAGCTCTCCTTGCTGTTAGAATGAACTGCTGACTGGTGTCTAGGTTGCTGTCCAATAGGACCCCCAAAGTTATTTTCTGTAAAGGTGTTTTTTTAACCATTTCATGCCCAGCCTGCATTGTCACATGAGGCTGGTCTGTCCAAGGTGTAAAACTCTGCCTTTGTCCTTGCTAAACTTCAAGCCCATTCCTTTACTCTCCTGAGCTTCATGTTCTTGAGTGTGTTTTCTGCTTTGTATCATCCACAAACTTGATGAAGGTGCATTATGTCACCTCAAATGAAATATTTTTATTTAAAATGAAAGGGGTGGGGGAGGAAGATTCAAAGTAAACTTGTCAATTGACAGGAAACCAAGATGAAATAAAGAGTTTACAAATAACATTTGAAAGGAGAAGAGGCTTTATCTTTCTCTTTGAATTTTCCATTTTTCTTTTGTCTCTTACCATCATTCTTCTCTGTTCAAATTACTTGGTCTAGTTTTGGTTTTGGGGTTTTTTTGTTGTTCTTTATGGGGAAATAGTAATTTACATAATGTACAAGTAGAAAATTAATTTTATGGGTCAGAGGATGCATTACTGGAAAGCAGAATCAATTACTCTATTCAAAATACAGCTATTGAAAAATAGGTAAAACAATTATACATCCTAAGCCCTGTGTTTATTTGATTACCCAGCCACCATGTGGGGATTCACACTCACTCTCAAATGGCTGAGACACAATTACATTGACAGTTTGCCAATCAGGAAAGTACAACTAGAGCTCAGGGAACAGCATAAGTGTGGGAAAACAGGCATTTAATTTAATATCAGAACATCTCTGTGTTCTAAGTGCTAACATTTCAGTGCCTTTACTGTTATTAGTTTGGTTGAAGAAACTGCCATCCAAACCATTATGTAAGATGATTTAGTGTAAAATATGAAGCTACTGGTGATCCTTGTTTAGTTGAGCATCAATTACTCTCTCAGGACAAAATATAATAAAATAACTTTCAATGGTAGTAGAGCTGTACTTAATACAAAACCCCAGATAATTAAAGCCATATGCAATAAATTGAGAAGAATGATGTAATGGTATGAAGAAACATTCAATAAAATGCATCACTGCTAAAGAACTCTCTACAAACCTCTTAACTTTAGAACTTGCGTTGGAAACTTGACCTGGAGATCCTGGTGGACAAGGTGAACATGAGCAGCAATGGGCCCTTGTGGCAAAGAAAGCCAACAGTTGGGCTCACCAGTATGAGAGAGACATAGACACACGAGTGAGTCTAGGGAGAGGCCATCAAAGATGATTTCATTCTTCAAGCATCTGTTGTACAAGGAGAGACCAAGAAGGCTCTGGTTATTTAACTTGGAGAGAAAGCTCATGGAGGGATTGTGTTGACATATAAATACCTGTTGGGCAGGGGGCTAAAGAAGGCTGAGACAGACTTTCCTCAGCGGTGCCTAGTGACAGCACAAGAGACAATGGGCACAAGCTGAAATACAGGAAATTCTAGTGTTTGTTTATTTTTTTACTGTAGGGGAGACAGAACTCAAGAACATGTTGCCCAGAGCGGCTGTGGAGTCTCCCCCTTAGGAGATACTCAAAACCCAACTGGACATGGTCCTGGGCAACTTGCTTTAGTTGAACCTGCTTTGAGCAGGGAGGCTGAACTAGATGATCTCTAAAGTCTTATTCCAACCTCAGCTGTTCAGTCGTGCTGTAAAGCTTCACATGCATTTTTTAAAAATTTTTATAGCTTGTTAGAGGAGTATCATGAAAGAGCCACTGTATTGTGAAAGTGGCTGCTTTCTTCTTACTGGTCACTAGAAAGTATATTTATTGTAACTTTAGTTCTTTCACTTCTATGATATGTTTTACCTAAAAATCTCCTAGCCTTTACTGATTGTTTTTGTTTGTTTGGGTTTTTTTTAACTATCAGCTGAACTATGCTGTGTCAGTAGGGACTATGTCTACACTTCTGAGCTACATATGTCCAAAACACAGGCATCAATCAGAATTAGCATGGAAACATACTTACAGAGAGAGTTGAACACAGAAATATAATTCCTATATATTTTATGTATAATAATACACAATTTATACAGTAAATTAATCAGATTACATGATCCTTATGCGCCATTTGCTGCCTTGCCCATATATACCCGTTCTATACTTGTTCCAAGCTGCTGGTTAAGCATATCCCATATCAAACTCTTGTACTTCTGACAGAGCAGAACAACATAGTTCAGTTTGATTATGTTTATACATACAAGATATAAAATATGATGTCTGTAACTTGTTTAATTTTATTCTTTTACCTTTTAATATATTTTTTTTTATTTCAGGAATTGAACTAGATGAAGATGGAACCTCGGATGGAAACAGTGATTTAACTATTAGGGGTCGCCTCCTATACCTTATGGAAAAAGTTACATATCTGAAGAAGAAGCAAGCTGAGAAGCCAGTTGATGATGATGCTAGGACATCCTGTAAGCAAAATTAGATCAGTTTAATGTATCCAAACTCCAAAAGACAAAAAAAGCAGGGGAGGAAGTTCTTTGCATATTATCAGCCAAAACAAGGTGGATTTTTAGTGAAACATCTGTGTGCCTTACAGTTTATAACTCTGACTCAAAACAAGCTCAGATGGAATTTTTATGATAGGTACATTTGTTTCCTGGTGGGTCGTAGTGGAAAATTTCTACTGGCTTTTTCACCCTTGATCATTCTTCAAGTCATATTTTTTCCAGTATGTTTCTTGCTTTTTGTAGAATTAGTGGAGATTTAATAATTGTAATGAGGTCCAGGTTATGAAAACTCACTCATAAAATCAGCTGCAGCAGCTTCAAATCAGTATTTGCATGAAGATTACTAAATTAAAGAAGACTGTGCAATTAGACTGTAATTTGCAAAGCTGTACTTAGAAGAAGCCTCCCCGTCCAACCTAAAATTCAAGATGAGGTGACTGTGGTTGTTGCTCTGTCATTTTTCTAACACTTTCTGTCTTTCCATCTTGATAAGAATCATTGCCAGTGGCACCCAAATTCTGTACTTGGTGCCAACCAATTATGGAATTTTGTTTATTTTTTTTCTTCTCAATCCTGATTTTTTTTTTTGCCTTTATTATGGTGGGTGGAACTTTCAAATGTCTTAAGCTTTTATGCTGCTACCCTACTAGCAGGAATGAATTTCTGGGCACAGAGTTTAAGTGTTCTGACTTTGGTAGAAAGCTTGGTTTCTGTCACTGACTGCAGAATTCCTAGGGAGACTGGCTTTTAACTTCATTGCTTAATGTAAGTGCCTAAAGTCATGGGATGGGAAGATTTACCAAGAGTACTTATAATGAGGTGGCTTCTTAGCTGCCAGTTATTAGTGTTAGCTTAGTGTTCTATTAGTAAAAGAAATATTTTTATTCTCCTAAGAGTGTGCCTTCTAGCTTTGCAGTTTATAACTGTTATTTCAATTATCAGGCAGAGAAAATCAGAAACTAGATCTGAGAAGTGGTGATGAATCCTACAGATTCCTTTTTTTTTTTTTCTTGTAGTAAGCTTAAAGCTCTACAAAATCTAATTCTCTCTGTCATGATAGTAGAAAGACAGTATTATATTAAATTAATTCAACAGTATTGTGGTGGATAGGCTGCTTGGGTTCTCCATTGCAAGCAAGATAACACCCAGACCCAAAAGGTAGGTGGGATGCAGCATTGCAGTTACCAAAACAGGAGCAAAGTGAGAGCCTGCCCATGTGATTCTTCACAAAAAACAAAGGAAACTTACTGTTGTGTCCCTCCTCATTAATATTTATTTCAGTCCTCCTAAAATATCAGCCCAAACACATTTTATCCTTTGACTTATTTTAAAGTGCTTTTATTCTAAAAAATACTATTCTGTGTGGAAACACCCGGGTATTTGGACAGTATTATTCTTTTTTTTTTTTTCCCCCTTGTATTAGCACACATCTTAGCGCAAATTTTCATCTTTGTTCAACATGCTTTTTTCTGTAAAATTCTGTCCCTTCAGTATCTTTCATTAAGTATTTTTACTTTTTTGTTTGTTTGTTTATTTGAATTTAGCCTGAAATTGGATCTGATTTGCCCCACAATCATGTAACTGTCTCAACACATAGATTTCCAATTTGAAGAAAGTATTTTTTATGTTTGGTCTGTATCATCCACCTTCTTCAACATCAAGATATTTATTAGTCAGTTTATTGAACTTCAGGAGGGATTATCAAATTTCCCTTGTCAAACCTTCGCCGTTATCTGCTTGACATGGAAATAAATTGATTAGTTACGTAAATGCTAAAGGTGAACTCCTCTAGTGTGTAACTATCAAGGAGTCTCAAGAGGATCCTGAATTGATCTGACAGAGTCTTGCAAACCTGAGTGGAAGTTCCCCAACATGGGGAAAAGAACATTATTAAATGCCTTTATCACATACTTTGTCTTGACTTTTAGTTCATGAGTAATTTTTTAAAACAGTAGTCTCAAATCTTAACTGACATTATATAGCTTGTCTAATTTAACATATGACTTTTCCAAGTGTAAATACATATATCATCTCAGGTAATAAAAATTTTCAATGAGAATACCAGATGCAGGTTTCTTACTTTATCAGAGACTGACTTAAAAATATGCAAATGCTGATTTGCCATTTTTTTTTTGACTGGAGTCTCTTCATTCCTGTTTCTTTTGAAGGCTTTTGTTTTTGGCAGAGGATTAAGTTAAATTACTCTGCTCTATAAATTATAAAATTTTGAGTGGATACAGAGCTTATACATGTAAATGAATAATACAGCATTTGTGTGTGCTACCAGTGTATTTTTTCCAGTCTAACTTCATAATATGCGAGAAAAATCCTCAGACCTAAATTCCTAGAAAAATCATAAAAGCAATATGTAGAAATAAATCTGTTGACTTTGTGAGCATCTTGTATTTCTTCATAATCTTTTGTTATCTGATTTGTTTTCTGTGGTTTAATTTTAAATATAAGCTGTTTGTTGATGTTTCTGCCTCTCCTGTGTGATTTTATTTTTCTTTGATAGTCTGCTAAAGAAATACTAAGAAAAAGGTGCTTTTGGGGGATTGAATTAATCCCCATCCATGTTGCATAATGGGTTCTGAGGGGCTACCAGGAGAGAGTTGAGCAATTAATGGTAATTTTTTTATTTATGTATTTTCTTCACAGCTACTCTTCAGCAGTTGATTTCAGACACAATGGTACGCTGGGCCCAGGAATCAGTGATAGAAGATCCGGAGTTAGTAAGGGCCATGTTTGTATTGCTACATCGCCAATATGATGGTATTGGTGGCCTGGTTCGAGCTCTGCCCAAGACCTACACCATAAATAGTGTGTCTGTGGAAGACACAATCAACCTTCTGGCATCCCTCGGCCAAATCCGTTCCTTGCTTAGTGTCAGAATGGGGAAGGAGGAAGAGAAACTTATGATTCGTGGATTAGGGTAAATAACTGGAGTACAACATCTCTTTATTTACAGATATTTGTTATTATTTGCTCTATGGTTATGGCCAAGGATATACATGAAATTTCAATGTGAATAGTCTATATAGGTGTAAATGCAGATACTGGTGTTTGTTGTGTAGTATCTTCAATTCTAAGGTACAGCCTGTGCAGCTTTATGGGTATCATTTTCGGAGAGAAATGACATCGGTAAGACTTCTTGTGAGAAAGGTTGAAAACCTGTATGTAATGTTTTGTGGTACTACAAACTGTATCTTACTACCATGTTTTAAATAGTATGGCTGTGTAGAATCCTATCAAGAATATTGTCCATTTTATGTGAATGTGGTGACTGGTAACTCTTGACACATACAATTCCACCCAGCAGTCACCTAATGGAATTGTGTCTACATGTGTTTTGTACATGTGCCATCTTTTTATTGCACTGAGTGTAATTGATACTTCTTGAACTATGAAGTAGTTTACCCAGTCATATTTCTCCTAATGATATGATTAATAATAGTGAAATATAGCCTAATAAGGAGTAAAGTTGGAGAAAACATGATCATCTCTACTAGCAAAGAATTTGGGTTTTTTTCACACTTTTTTCAAGGAAATGTTACCATCTGAGAGATGTCTGGTGAGATTAAACATCAGTTGTGATCTGCTAGATCCCCAATCAGCAAAGAGCAATGACAACCAAAGATAGCATTATATAGTGAATGCCAGGAATGCAAGGACAAACGTTTGTTGTGCAGAATACCTTTTTCTTTCTTTTTGAGCTTACTTAAAATCCTCAAATATCCAAATAACACCTATACATAATTTTGTAGTGGCATTATGAACAGTGCGTACCTCTTAGCCTGCCAGCAGGTCCCATCAATGTTCCCTGGTTTTTGCAATGTTCAAGGTACTCATGCTAAGGTTTTGCCAAAGGGGCAAGTCCGTCATCTGCCAAGACACCCAACATACTGGTATTTCTGAATCACCCTTTGTACTTCAAATTTGAGTTGTTACATTTCACTTAAGCTAACAAGGTCTAAAATGAGTGAGTAATTACTAGATTCTGGCATTGTGTCTAGAAAAAACCCAAATCTGAGAGCGGTTTTCATGTTCTGCTTTCTTTTTGTTCTTTTAAATTTCTTTCCTCAACATCTTCTGAATGAATTAACAGCTAAGGTTTTGTGACTCTGGTTTAAATTTAACAACGTTTTTGGTGATACATGAAAGTCTCATGTAACGAAGAAAGTACTTTCTGTTAAGCTAGTGTTTTCACTGCCTGTTCCTATCACCCTTCTTGGTACCTTCTATCATAGTCTTGTTTATCTTGTAGGTTAACCAGCTGTGCCATTTGTACCTTTTATAGCCTAACCTCAGCTTCAGCACCTATTTAGAAATGCCAAGTTTTTTGCTGTGAGTGGGAGGTATTTCTTTCTTTCAGCTGAGAAATGAGTGTCACTCATTCCTGCTTAAAAACCCAGTTTCCTCAGAAATGCTGTTAAGCTTTTTCTCTTAAGTGTGACATTTCATAACGCAGTCCACATTTAAACAGAACACAGAACGTGGATGTACTTTCCAAAGTACTGTGAATATTGCTGGCCAGCCCCTGAGGTGACATTTTGACTTTCTGTACTGTATTTCTGTAAAAGAAAGCTGCTGTAGACAAATGAGAGTTTCGAATGACTTGGTACATTGATAATATCGAGGTTGTTTTCCCCAGCATGAAGCATTAGTGCAGAAAGGAGATGTGGTATGGATAGCTCTTGGGGGCAGGGCCTGCCCCCTCTCATCTCTGATACAAAGTCTGATGGTAGGCTTGGGAGGAAAAAGATCTTTCTGGGAGTCAAACCCCCTGATAGTGCCACCTGCATCAAACTTACTCCATGCATTCTTTTGCATGACTGACGGTTGTGCGTTTGGAGCTTTGAGAGTGATGGAACAGTCTTCTTCATGTCTCATCTTTTATAAAGCTGAAATTTTCCTTGCGTGATTGCAGGAGTTTTAGGTCAGAAAGAAAGACTGCTGTAAAATGCACAATGAAATTTGAACAGTTGTCAACAGTACTTTCTGTCGTGGCTTGCTCTAGTACTTTTCTCTCTCATGACCTGATTGCTTTCACATTTATCTATGGGTTGTTTCAAGACTAATTACATTTTTTAGAAATTTAATTACTTTTTAAACCAGGCATTACTATTGGGCATAACATGTCTACATAAAATATTGACATTATAATCTTCAGGACTTATTTTAAAGTATGTAAATCTGTTCTGCTGAAATATGCAGGAGAAAAGAGTTCTTTTGAGCAGTAACTCATGAATTAAGGTTAATATTTATGCAGCTTCTGTTTTGGTGCTTGGAGGATAGCTGGATATACATAGTCTTTCCCCTAGAACTGTTTTTTCTTGGTTTCGATGGCAGATGTCAAAAGTCTTACGGTTGAAATACTCTGAAAAGAATGCTTTGTCAAAAATATCGATTAGTTGAATTTAAAATTTAAGCTAATATAGCAGTTTTGATCATGCTCTTGTCAGAAAATACTTTTAGATCTGCAATGGAATTTCTAACAAATATAGAAGAGCATCTTACTCTGGTGTAATCAAGAAGTGATTAGGACAATAACTATAATGTGGGAAAAGAAAGATCAGGTTCTTCCACAATGTGCATAGAAAAATAGACAATCAGCAGAGATTGAGACTCAACCTGAAAAGTCCCTGAGGTAATTTTTCACCTCAGACAGGGAAATTGCATAGGACACAGCTTTGCAAATAACATAATAGGTAAACTATTGGTCCATAACATTTTAATCCAATTTTTTATTTTGTTTTCCTGTAGAGACATCATGAATAATAAAGTATTTTACCAACATCCAAATCTCATGAGAGCTTTAGGCATGCATGAAACTGTCATGGAAGTGATGGTAAATGTGCTTGGTGGAGGAGAATCCAAGGTAAAGCAATTCACTGTTAGAAGACAGAGAGTTTAGAATGTAGCTGTTCAAAGCTTTATCCTGTAAGGCGCTGAGCAGTCACTGGAGGTACTGAGACCATAACCTTTCACTAATTTCCATTAGTACGATAGTTGACTAAGTTTTTAGAAGAATCTGTCCTTTGATTCTGGAGGAAAATTTAGTTAGCATTGTAATTTCAGATGCTTTAATAAAAAAAACCTACAAATAGAATTTTATATGCTTGCTTGATTTTAAAGGGGACATTCTTTAGAAACTAATGAAAAATTGATGCAGTATTACTCTGTAAATCTGACCGTTCACAGTCCTTCATGTTTGAATGTAGAATCTATGGGTGATCCCAGTTCTTCTTTTTCAAGCTTATATCTTGATCTTTGGGGCTTCAGGAGTGGTTTACTTGCTGAGAAAGCCCTGTTGATTCCAGAGTGAAACCTAAACAGTTAACTTCATGCCATTGCAATGAATACAATGCATAAATGTTAGTGTGTTAAAGGGCTGTTACATAAATGATCTTTTGCAAATTTTATGCCTGTTCCAGGGGTTTGGCTTCAGTCTGTTTATTTGCTTCTTAGGAAATCACTTTCCCAAAGATGGTGGCAAACTGCTGTCGTTTCCTGTGTTATTTTTGCCGCATCAGCAGGCAGAATCAAAAAGCTATGTTTGATCATCTTAGCTATTTATTGGAAAACAGCAGTGTTGGCCTTGGTAAGTAATAAGCATGCGGCTTTTATAATTCTAAACCAAACCAAAAATCGTTACAATTTTCTGCTGATTTATGTATATATAAAACTACCTTTGTTTTTATGCATCACTCTGTTTTGGTTGAAGTTTCTTCTTTACCCAGTGCGAAAATATCTTCATTAACTGTATTCCTAACTCCAAACACACCCCTGACAGTAGCACTGAGGTAATTTAGTATACACTTTTTGTATGTGCCTGGACATTGAGAGAGTTGGTGTTTAGTTGCACATTTTAAGGAACAGATTAAAACTGTGATTGTGACATAGAAAATCATAAATAAGTGTTAACAGCATTTCATTAGGGCTTACTTCTCACTGCTTAAGCTTACTCCCCTGCACTTTCTTCTGTAGCAAGTTCAGTATACACCTGTGGCAGTGGGAGAAACACAGGGCTTATTTGCTTGGGTATGCATGTATAGATGGCCAGAAACGAACCTTAAAATTGTCTTAAAATGCTAACCTTTCTTTCTAGGCTGAAGTGTTATAGAGGAAGTACATTTATCCTTTGTTTAATTTAGTAATTGAGAATATATAATTATTTAGAAACATCATAGTATTTTTTAATGATCACAAATTCCTTATTAATATATAGATACAGGACAGAAGCATAAACTAAAAATCTTTTTGGACAGAAAGCGCTCAAATCAAATGCTTTTGAAGTGTTATTATGAAAACATTAACTTTTTCTTACACTATGACTGCAATTTTTTAAATAAATAAATAACATATAATCTTATATTTTAAAGCTTAAAGATATTTTCTGTTTCAATACATTTCACAAAATATCAGCAATTTAGATACAAAATCTCTGCTACCTTTTCCTCAGAGCAAAGTTGTGTCAGGAAAATTAGAAAGAATGAGATCTTAAAACAAAGTGTGTGATGACAATAGGATTGTACAAGAAAAGCTGTTTCTAGCTTGAACATCTACATTGTATGTTGATTTCATAACAGTGTCAAATTTCATGTGAGTGCATGATGATTTATTATAAATTGAGTGGTATAATGATATGCTTGTGATCATGTGCTAACTAATGACAAAACGTTGTATTAAAAAGAATGTTAATTTATATGGTATGAATTTGTTGGAGTTTATTAAGTTGGTGTTGATACTAAATGTCATTTTAACAGCCTCTCCTTCTATGCGAGGATCAACTCCTTTAGATGTTGCAGCCGCCTCTGTGATGGATAACAATGAACTTGCACTAGCTTTAAGGGAGCCTGATCTGGAGAAGGTTGGTAGCTTCTTTACCAAACATTTTTTTTTTCCCTGTAGAGAGGGCAAGATTCCTGTTTCCTGGGAAGATTATAAGAATTGCGCGGGAGTTTTAGGTACCTTTCAGAGGAAGGTTATCGGCATCTGATTGTTTGTTCTTTCTACTGGTGGTCTGGATGGTTAAACTGAGTTTATGGTTATTACATACACAGGTGTAGCCAAAAGGAATTGCCTCAAGGGCAGCTCTTGCTTTGGGAATAGTGGAGTCCATACTGAACAAAACTTCGATGCTAAAATCTTCCTTTGTTTTTCCGTCTTGACAGTGATATGCAGTGATGGCATAATGCAGTAGGGTTTACTAGAAGCCTTGTGGCAACTTGTTACAATATATGACAGATTTTCGTAGAGATATCCATCTATATCTATCTGTATTTTTTCCTAACATTTAAACCTGCTTCTGAAAAGATTGAAGGAATTGGGATTAATTAGATTGAAGAATAAAAAACTCAAGAGAGCATGGGAAGGTTGTATGGAATATGTAAATTGCTGTTGCAAGAAGGAATAGAATAATGGTTGCTATGTTAGTAGTGGATAAGAAAGGCAGCTTAAATAATGGAGAGATCCAGGACAGGCATTAAAAAACACTTTCTAATGAAAAGTGAAAGTGGAATACATTGTCCAATTTCATAGGAAAGCATCTGTCAGGAGTAATATAAGCATAGATGACCCTTTCCTGGAATAGGAAGATGGACCATGTCTGTTTAAAAGGACATTTTCAGACTTACTGTTCTTATAGATGCTCAACAAAAAGAAGTTATTTAACCTGGTTAAAGGCTATGCTTAAAATTCTAACAATTCAGAAAGGAGAGGGAAAACTGAAAACTAATATTGAGACTATAGGGTTGAATTAGAGAGAGTGTTACTGCTGTGTGTTTAAAAAGCAAGGAAGAAAAAAGTCAAGTGAATCAGAAAGGTTAAAATTAAAGAGTAGACCTGTGAGTTAAATTAGGAGATGTGTTTTCAAATATGGATAGTTTGTAGTTATGGAATATTACAAAACTGAATCATTTGTAATGCTCAGGATTGCTAGAGAAATGAGATACAGAGAGCAACGTGGTGATTTAGAGAGAGGGAAAATGGAACTGAGGTAAGTAAGGTCTTGCAGTTCATTGCAGAAGTAGGTAAAGACTGGGAGTGTGAACTAAGAAAGAGGTTGCTTTTCTGATGTGCCCAAAGAATAATATGGTTTGGTTGGGGATGATAGAATGTGGACACCATATCCAAGACAACACATGAGGATACTTCCCTTTGAAACTGCACTTCTCTCCCTTTTTACAATTAATATCTTTTTCATCTTACCTTGCTTTTAGGTGGTTCGCTACTTGGCTGGATGTGGATTGCAGAGTTGCCCTTTGTTGATTTCTAAAGGCTACCCAGACATTGGATGGAATCCAGTTGAAGGAGAGCGATATCTGGATTTTCTTCGTTTTGCTGTTTTTTGCAATGGTAGAGGAGAAGTCTATACATTTTCTAACTTTCTCTAATAAATTTGTAATTTAAAATAGGAATATAAGCCAACTTGATAAGTTACCATAATTTTAAAGGACAATTCACAGAAAGAGTAGAATTATGCAAGACATGCAGTAACTGAGGTGCCCATTTCACAGATCATATAGAGGACCCATGAGACTTTGCCCCATTTTTAGATGCATATTTGGTCTTTGAAATTCTCTCATCTCCTTTGGAAGTAGAGCAGATATTCCTAAATTTTTTTGTGATAAAGTTCACGCTAGATGTAGAGACAAACTCCCATCTTATGAAAATTTAGGTAGTCCAGTTTTAGTGTGTAACAGCTAAACTGGTCCCATCATTAACTCTCTCACTTGACTGTGAGTCTTTACTAAAAATCAGTAGCTTCAGTGATGTTTTAAACAGCCTTTACTACATAGTTGCTTCTTTGGCTCTATTTAATTTTTAATTAAATCACATTTTATTCATAGCTTTTATTACAATAATAGAGTTTGTGCATTTATGTAACTTTTCATGGTATTTGAACTGTTTTGTAGTTAAAAGTATCTACTGATGCATACATTCTGCACTTTTGTGTACCTTTTCCTGATTGTATTTCAGAAGTCTTTTTTGATATAGTTTTAAATTTTGATGTTTATTCTGTGTGGTAGGAGAGAGTGTGGAGGAAAATGCTAATGTTGTAGTCAGACTGCTTATCCGTCGACCTGAATGTTTTGGTCCTGCTCTAAGAGGAGAAGGAGGCAATGGGTTACTTGCTGCCATGGAGGAAGCGATACAAATAGCAGAAGATCCAACAAGGGATGGGCCTTCTCCAAGTAACGGATCTAGTAAAATCCTGTAGGTGCAGTGGTATTGCTTGCGTTACCATCATTTTTATTAATTTGTTCTATAATCTTAGTCATTAAATGACTTGTTTGTTTTAACATGCGGATTATCATCTGGATTCTTCCTTGGATTCTGTGGAGGGTAGAGATTTGTCTTGTCCCAAACAGTGCATCCTCTGCACTGTCAATTTAAGTAACTTTCTCTAAATATAAAATCCTCTTTGGAATTCTCTTTGTTCTTTGTCAGTCAGTTAAGAGTCTGATGCATCTCCTGATGCAAAATGAGGTGGATAAATGGTAACAATGTAGGTGTCACTACAGTCTTTTAGGGACAAATTCCAGTCTGTTAGTCTGCTAAAAGTCTGCTAGCTAACAGGAAGACACTATAGGTAAGCTGCTACACCTATGAGCAGATTTTCTTTATTTATTGCTGATGTAAAAACTTTATTGCATTTTTTTCATCTTTTAATCATTTTAACATTTAACTAATTTCAGTGAAATGGAAGAACAAGAAGATGACACTATTCACATGGGAAATGCAATCATGACCTTTTATGCTGCCTTGATTGATCTCTTAGGACGTTGTGCTCCTGAAATGCATGTAAGTTTTACGTCTTCATGCACTGGAAAGTAAAGGCATTGTTGTTCTACTCATTGATGGATTTGCTCTGTGGCTTTTTCACAGTAATGTTATCAGGTATTAAAGCAGTGGTATGGCTATACAGTACCTTAATGTACATAATATGTTGATCTGCTAACTGGCAAGAAATTTCTGTGAACTATTCAGAAGCTGTTCTTTTTAAAATAATTATTCCATTGCTTTTCTTACTATAGTTCCCTGTGGCTGGTCTTCAACAACATTCTGTCATTAATATTGTTTGATTGACCATTATGGCAATCAAACTCCTCAAATTTCCCTATTTATTGTGATGGTGTAGAGTGATCTATTTTTTTAAAACCATGGTTTTGCTCTCTTCATGTACTTATTTAAACAGACTTCTTAAATTGCATCTAAAAGAGTAAATATTACAGGGCATCCTTTTAAAACATACTGACAAACCTTCTCAAAGGTAAGATGGCACTATTTCAGGCATTAAATACCTGTTTTAAAACTATAAAAAACAAGCCCTTGCTACTTAGTTCCTAAAGGACTGAAACTTTGAAAATATTGTTTACGATTCACAATATCTTCATGTTCTTCACAAGTTCTTAGTTATGCATAGTTTCTCATTTCACCCTGAAATGTGCCCTAATTCATGTAGATCAGTATCAGATTTTGTGCAGGGATCAATAATTTCAGAAAGGAGAGAGAGATCCATGTAATAAGGCCTGTGTATGAATATCTGTTTTGTCTGAATAAAACAATTGTCTTGTTTTCTCCCTGTCTTGCTGCCTTTTTAAATATAAAACTAAAACAACTGGGATACCTGACAGTGGTGGTGGTTGGCCAGGACAGAAAAACTGGCACTTTTCATCTGAAAATCTGCTTTTACTTCTCCCCTTCCTTCCCTCCATGTACTACATTTTAATGCTTTGTTCACCTATTTTACCTGACATTTCATTCTGAAACTGGGCTTAGTCTTATATAATAACCAAACATCTAGTTTTCTAGACTTTGCATGTTCGCATCCAAGATACAGTAAATAAATAGAGATTATGTAAAATTTACATTATTAATTATATTGTGATTTTGAGAGCAGTCATTCTTGTGTATCCGTGGTTCAGGAAGTTTCCAGAACATGGACACGTATAGAAGATAAAACAAAGACCTTGTTAATTTTTTGTTTGTCTTTTCCTTAGCTAATCCATGCTGGCAAAGGCGAAGCCATTAGAATCAGATCGATTCTACGGTCTTTGATTCCATTGGAAGATTTGGTGGGAGTAATTAGTATTCCTTTCCACATGCCAACCATAGCTAAAGGTAAGGTGATTATTCTACTTCTTTTTCTCCATCCTGTTATGATTTGTAATTTAATGACATACTGATACTCATACTTCTCTCAGTATTTAAAAACGTTTTATAAATTAAACTGTTACGTGAATTAGAAGAGAAATCAAGTGTCCTTGACACATGTTTTTCTGCGTGCTATGGACAGTAATTCTGTGTACATTTAGATCACTGATGTAAATCCTAATCATTTAAATCAAATCATAAAAACCTATTACAACTTTAAGAATAAATTAAAAAATATATACTTTCTATTTTTCTAAAACATTTTAAAAAATTTCAGTCTCTTTTCTTGCTGGCATAATCCTTAGCTTTTGCTGTCCTAACCCTATCGACTGTTTCTAGTGATCTGAATAAGAAACCAGAGTTGTTTAGCAACTAGGGTGAAGTTAGAGGTGCAACACACAGTTGTAAAACGCATTTTTTTGTGATTTCTGCCTACATAGAATTGATTGTGTTATTTGGAGCCATCTGAGCATCAATAAAAAAGAGAAAGGAATTACATCTGGCTTTTTGGGTAACTGGAGAGAAAACATTATAATTGCAACTTGGATTTTCTAGGGACTTAGAGCACAAGAATGCCCCATAGGTTACAGTAGAAGAGATAAAAAGATCAGTCTTTCTATTACACCGTTATTTATTTTGGTTCTAAAGTGATGGATCTATAGGTGATATCTCAATAGCACAGAATACAGCTTATGGATACAGAATTGTTTACTTGGTTTTGCAAATGAAAGTATCAAAATCTAAGTAGTTTTAGATATTCAAATAAAAAAAAAAAACTTCAATGAATTCCTTTCAGATATTTTAGAAGTTTGCAGATACAAAGGACTTTTTAGCACAATCTTAATTCATTGTTACGCGTTTCAGATATGCTCACCAGTGCCGCAGTCCTGGGGTGTTGTAGAATTATTGTATTTTTTACTTTCTCTCTCCATCTTCTAAGAACTAGGTAGCTCTGTAGATGAATTAGTATGTTTTGGGTACTTATCATTAGAATATTAACTGATAATAGTCCCATAGTACACAAAGCATGAACAGAAAAGCATGTATGGACTTTGAGGTCTATCTGGGTAGAATTTGCCTTATGCATTCCTTTTTCATTAACTACAAATGTGTTGCCTTTGTGTAACAAAACCATGGGGAAGATGCTTAGATACTAATAGAGACTCAAAGCCTCTGACAAGTAGTAGTGTGCCTGATTAGTCTGCTGGTGAAGGATTATCCTTGTCATTGAAGTCTTATTTCTTCCTTTTAGATGGTACTGTGGTGGAACCTGACATGTCTGCGGGGTTTTGCCCAGATCACAAGGCAGCCATGGTTTTGTTCCTTGACAGGGTCTATGGAATTGAGGACCAGGATTTTCTTCTACACCTTCTTGAAGTTGGCTTTCTGCCAGATCTTCGTGCTGCTGCTTCTTTAGATACAGTAAGCATTTCTCTGTTGTTGTTTTGGTTCCATTATCTTACTGAATGCTGCAGAATTTTTCATCCCTCAAAAAAACATTTTTTATTTCTTCATATTGAATTCTGCATTTCTCAAATGCTGGATGAGCTGTCTGCTGCTGCTGAGCTTTGAGAATGTTTGAAGAACAGTGAAGAATCATTCTCCAGAATGATGCGCACTTTATAGTAGCTCCCGTTGACACCTGTATTCGTAAGAGATGCAGTGCCTTTCCCTGGGAGACTTTCTGAGCTTGTGCTATGGAATCAAAATCAGATAATCTGCCAATGAAGCATGTAACTGTAAGCCTCTTTCCAGAGATACACAGAAAGTGTTCATCTTCATGCATTTGTTAGGGACACCTACATTGTTATTTAGGAAATCACTAAATTATTTTTTGGTACCTCTTCAAAATTGCTGCCTTCTTGCTGAGAGTCTTATTTCTATCTAATTGTTCTTAGCTGGCTTGATCCAGAAAGATCAGATTTAGAGATTTTGTACGTGGGCTAAGACAGGGACTTGGATTTCACTTCTTGACCTTTTATGTCAACATTTTTCTGAAAATAATTATGTTGTTGTTTAAGAAAGACCAGGTGAGGTTTTTTCCTCACTTGGAACTTGGGCTTGATAGTATCACAGAAACATACTAAGTTTTGTAAATGCAGACACGACTGGTATTACCTGGTTTTGGAGTGTTCTGTTAAGCAGTATAACACTCTTTAAATATAGTCTTGAAAATTGTTTTGATTTTGAATGGCTACCTTTAGTGTTTATGGTTTTGTTCATTAAAACCAAACCAAAACAAAAGCCATCTGTGATACTTGAGAAGCAGGAAAAGAAGCTAAGCATCAAGCTTCCAGCAGGTATCAAATCCTCATTGGTGTCTTTTGGAAATGTCCCTCTTTATAACTATTAATAAAAGAAAAACAAGCAAGTTCTTTTCATTTTTAGCAACACTGATGAATCAAATCTAATTTCTGTCTCATTTAATTCATAGGCTGCTTTAAGTGCCACGGATATGGCTTTGGCTCTGAATCGATACCTTTGCACAGCAGTCTTGCCTCTGTTGACCAGATGTGCTCCTCTTTTTGCTGGCACAGAGCACCATGCTTCCCTCATCGATTCCTTATTACATACTGTGTACAGACTCTCAAAGGGATGCTCTCTTACCAAAGCTCAGCGGGATTCAATTGAAGAGTGTTTGCTGTCTATCTGTGGGTAAGAAAATACTCCTGGCTGTACAGGAATGCTAACTGATAAAATAACCTCCGATATTTATAATACAGGAATGCAGAACTGTGCCACCGGTGGCATAATTAAGATTTTTTTATTCTGATAGAAGATTGTGATATTTTTAAATACGCTGTATTCAGTTTGCAGCTTTATTAATCACTCATAGGCAGTCCTCCAGTTATTTTGCTGTCACTGAATTATTTAAATTAAAACCTTGGCATTTAACTAGGAGGATTTACTGCAAAAAGGCAAAGCCATGGAAATGTGGAATTATACATACACTGAAGTAGTATTTAAATACTTTTTGCTATTAAGACTGGCAGTATGGTAGTATGGTTGATGATCAGTAGATTATACAGTTCTATGTGGATTTTTGTTTAATTGTGTGTAGATATTTGTTTATATTGTGTTACAGTTGAAATCCTAATCAATGACTAGTATTATTATACCGCATTATTGACACCTACAGGACAAATTTTGTCTGGGTATATGCAGTTTCAAAACCAGCTGATTACTATCCACTTTTTTTATAAGCCTGCGGGCTTAATTATCAGAAGTTGACTAGGCACTTATGGATTTAATTTCTAATTAAAGGTCACGAACATTTAGGCTTTCAAATCACCACAGTTTCTTAGAATGTATCACCATAATTTTTATTTTGCATGTTACAGAAATGATATTTATATTATAGTACTGTCAAAAAGTACTGTATAAATGTCTTTGTAAAATATATCCCGTTGAGCATTTTATATTTATTTGTTTGTTTGTTTTTAATATATATAACCTGGATAAGAACCAATAGAATGGACCAGTGCCAGTGTGTTCTATTTATCTGGAAAGGTTTAATGCCCATGTCATTCTAACATACGTGCTATACCTATTTCTTCTGTCCTCCCAGTTGGTGCCTACTGCATGTCTTGTTCATTACATCCAGAGTTAATGTTCTTATGTCTTGATTAGTTTCTATGATATTTTTAAGAGCCACTGAGATATATTAAAAGAAATGGTAATAGCCTTTTCTAATGGCCATGGTGATCATAATACAGAATATCAACATGTAGTATTTTTTTTTCCTGATTTTCTCTGTCTATAAATTAGATATTTTTTCTGCTTCTTTAAAGTGTTTGGTTTACAGCTTGGTCGGAAGGTTTTCATTAGTATGCACTTACTTACTTTCTTTGGACACGTTTTTTTTTATGCCTCAAGCCAATAGTCACAAAGCCTGTTATTTTACAAATTTGAATAATTTTAATGGCAGAGAACTGACAGGTTGCTTTAGTGTATTTAATAAGTATTTACACGAAACTATGCTGGTGCATCCTTTTGAAATGGTTTTGTCTGCTTTTAGGCAGTTGCGGCCTTCCATGATGCAGCATTTGCTGAGAAGATTAGTATTTGATGTTCCTCTTTTAAATGAACATGCAAAGATGCCTCTCAAGGTAAAAGTGTATTTTAGTATTCAACAGAATTCCTTGTAACAAAACGCAACAGAAAATACTTGCATGGAGAATATTCTGTCTTTTTTGTTACCTTATCTCCACACTTCAGCAGGAATTCAGTCTATTTCCATTCATCCATATAGAAATATGAAGTTCTTGTCTAATGTTTGCTTCTCCTTTAATTACCTCTTTTGTTTTAAGCCTATGTGGAAACAGAATAGTAAAACCCCTGGGGGCAGGTGCAGCGTCCAGAGTGCCGAGAAAGATAACAATTGTATCTACTCTTACTTCTGCCTTCTGTGTTGGTTTTCCCTGCTCTTGGAAAACGGACTCTTTCTGGGGTTTGTGCTTCGAAATCTAAGTAATACATGGTTATTAATAATCTTTCATTTAGTTTTCAGCCCCCAAAGGTTCCTCCATATTTTTTGATCCTATTGCACAAGAAAAATGTGTTTTTTCCTTTCTTGAGATGACACCTTCCTTAAAGATTCCTCAGATTTCATCAGCAGTACTAAGAAATGTACCATTTCCCACCTTACCTACTGCTGTTTTTCAGCAGTCCTTTTTAATGCTTTACGACCACAACTTTGAATTAGATATTTAATCATTTATTATTTAATATTTATTTCTGCTTTAAAAAACACGTGTCAGGACTAATTGCATTTTATATGTGATTTCATTGCAAAAATAAACCTCAGAATTACACAGGCTTAAACTAGCCAGGTTATGGTCTCTGACCTCAAATGAGGAATTTAAATCATTAGTCTCAAAGCCTTGACCTGCTGCATGATCTTTGTCCTGCCAAGGACTTCATAATTTGGTTGTTCCTCCCCAAGAAGTGCTCAATCAAACTAAAGATGCCAGAGCAGCCATTCTCCAGTGCCAAAGTGTGAGAAAAGCAGTTGATAATTTAGTATACTGTCCTGAAGGGGATCTTTCAATGCATTATGACATTTTATGTGCTGCAAAAAACGAATAGTAACTTGGTGCTCCCAGCGTGGCTATGATCCTTCAGGGTTTTTTGGGAAGAAAGAACAAGAAAGATCTCTCTGAGATCTGTTCATCTAGAACAGCAGTTTTTTTCATCCTGAGGGTCATGACTGCAGACTTTCCCATATTGCTGAACTGGACAGGAAGGAAACAATTAGATCCTTTTGGCAAGTCAAGCTTTAGGTCAGGGGTCCTCAAACTACGGCCTGTGGGCTGGATATGGCCCCCAGGGTCCTTATACAGAACCCCCCCTG
>JAVJGJ010000059.1:83254435-83320031 GCA_035590215.1 Microhierax caerulescens
TGGTTATACAGAACCCCCCCTGCTGGGGGGTTGGGGGGGGAAACCAAGCAGCCACAGATGACTGCTTGCCACTGAATCCGCGCACCGGCCCCTTGGTTAAAAAGTTTGAGGACCCCAGGTTAGGAGAATGTAAATCCAAAGAGAACCATGGTATTAGCATGGGCAAATGGTTTTGTCCATTGACAACCAAACAGTAATAGGAGTTTCTGAGGAAAGTGAACTCTTTATCTGAAGATAGAACTATAACTTTTCAAAGGTTTCACTGATCAGTAAGTAAACTGATTTTCAGTGATTTAACAAGGGACTCCTACTTATATCTACTAAAGTGCTGATTTTAAAGTACTGTGCATATTCCTTACGGGCTTGTGCTAGCAGACAGGTTATAGTAGTCTAAAGAGACAGCTACAAGTTAATCATGCACCTGAAAATGTAATTTTGAATGGGAAGAGAGAAGGAAATGTTGAAGGCTAGATCAGAAGAGGGAGCTTTAAGGCTAGATCAGAAGAGAGAGCTTTCTACTGTGAATACCTTTGCTGGTTTCTACAATTAAAAATTACCTTTTTAGGCAGCATGTGAAATCAAATCTGTGATGCTTTTCCTGTATAATTTAGTGTGAACATTCTGGAATAGGGCTGACTTGTTTTTATTTCCTCTTAAATCATAAGCAGTACTTCATCAGGGATGTCTCTAACAGTAAACCTGCCTTTACTCTTGGCTAGATTTAAAAACATATACATATGAATATATATTAGCATTCACATGTTGTCCAAAAGCAAACATGAAGTCTGGCCATTGTGTAATAGAACCTCTTTAGAAGAAAACATTTTCAAATACATATTAGACTCCTAGAGTCTGTGTTTCTGAGTCTCCTGTTTTTCTACATGAATGATAAAATGTCTGTCTTTTTACATTATATACACATGTATGTTCTCTCCTTTTATCTTTAATAATCTAACAATTTAAACAGCAAATAATAATAGATCATTTAAATGTGAAGATCTTTTTTTCTGATCCATGACAAGTATAACAGAACTGCATAGTATCGAGGTTACATTTTTGGTTATCAAAATCCTCACTTCTACACATCAAGACTTTTTTTTTAATATTTGTATTTCTGCACATTTTTGTTATGAATGTCTGTGGTTTTCAATCTTGGCATTTGTTCTGACAGGAAAAAAGGCAATTCTGTCAGCTTTTTAATGACTGTGACTTGTAATATTTTGCCAACATGCTTTGCAAAGTGACGTTGAAACAAATCTCTTTTTCGCTGAGAAACTGTTAAACTCTGAATTAAAATTCTAGCTAAATATTTTAGAAAGATCATTCTGTGTCTTAGGGAAATCTGCTCCTGAGTAGGACTAGTTTATCATACTTTGTTATTGCCAGAAAATTTTTGTTTGGGATTGCCTTTATTGAAAGATGTACAACTAATTTTTCCTCCTGTCTGTGACTCAGGAACACAGAAGGACACATTAAGTGCAAAATTCGTGATGCTTTAGTTTGGCAAATGCCCCGCAGCAGGTCCTTGCACCATTTAAGTTCCTGATAATCTGGAATCTTGTACCCACTGAAGAGGAAAGTATCCCTGAAATAAAAGCTCCTCTGCCAATCATAATAGAGGGTAGGAGGGTAGACTGATAGCCGGTTTTACAACCCACAGAAGAGATGCGTCACATTGGGAGTTATCATTGAATAGATCTCAGACACGTAAATAGTAATAGGGAATTAGGTGAAATCATGGTTCTACTATTTTGCCCACCAAACACAGATGGAGGTGATTTCTTGTGTTCAGCTGAGATGTCAGAGTTCTTGTGGTGGTGGGGAAAATTATTCTGTCGCATGCTTTTTCCATATGCCACTAATGTTTAAAAGCAAGAACTGCTCATTCTGTGTGTATATCTACCAATAATTCAAAGAATAGATACACAGCATGGGTTCTTGATAAAGGTTAGACATTTTTCTGGCAGTGTCTGTGTAACAGTTGAGTGCCAGAATGGAAGAACGTCAACAGTTGTATTTATTTGCTTTCAAAATATGTTCTGTTTTAGTTGCTGACAAATCATTTTGAAAGATGCTGGAAGTATTATTGTTTGCCAGGTGGATGGGGTAACTTTGGTGCTGCCTCAGAAGAAGAGCTTCATTTATCCAGAAAGTTGTTCTGGGGTATTTTTGATGCTTTATCTCAAAAGGTAATTCATTTTAATATCCACCCACTACTGTAAAAGCCTTACTGTGCAACCTTTCTTCTTTAATCTGTCATTTTTACCCAGCTTCTATCAACATTTAAATCTTCCTGTTATAACATCTGCTTTAACATAGGTATATCAATTTTGTCTGCTCATTAATATATATATATATATATATATAGCTATTGAAGTAATCTTGAGGTGTATCCGTAAAAGTCAGCTACACTTCAGAGCTCTAAAACCAAATTCAAGTGTCTGCAGGTGACTGAAAGCTGCACTTTTCTATTTCATACAGTATTCTCCCATAAACCAAGACCATAGTCCTTTTCTTAGTAGTTGTAGTTTCATCACCCTCAAATCCATTTGATGTTGAATAGAAGTTTAATTATACACCTTGGTTGTATTTGTTGTTCATTCTGTGAGCAGTTTTAACCAACCTGCTTAAAATATCATGAGTTGTATTTCAAGTCTAGGTGTTTAGAAATGCTATGCATATTCCTTTGCTATGTTCTCTTCTTTATTTTGTCTGAAAAGTGCCTGCTGTTCCTGCCAGTGAAGGAATACATCTTCCTTCAGCAAGAGCAAGACTTGATCCTAGCTTTACCTATAGTGTATAATATGCTTTGGACAGTCACTTTCTTTGATTTTCAGAACAAAAATTTGATTTCACACTAAGAAAGCCATTCTGTGGCTGCTTGGTTTCGCGTATAGCTCTACCAGTTTTAGCAGTGAGGGGGGTAGCTTCCATTCACTACTCACTTTCTGTCCCCTGTATGTTCCACAGAAATACGAACAAGAACTGTTCAAACTGGCTTTGCCTTGTTTGAGCGCAGTTGCAGGGGCCTTGCCTCCAGACTACATGGAATCAAATTATGTCAATATGATGGAAAAACAATCTTCAATGGATTCAGACGGGAATTTTAATCCTCAACCTGTTGATACATCAAAGTAAGGACTGACTTTGTTGGAACCAGGTTTTTCGAACATGAATGTGTAAAAGAGGGGGATTGGAGTCTGTTGGGTGTGATGTAAACTTACAGCTTTTGTTCTTTTCTTCTAGATAGAATGGAGGCCTTTATGTTTTTAATTTTTATTTATGTATTTATTTTAAATCATATAAACTGATAAATATCCAGTTACGTAACTAATTTCTTGATCAGCCTAGGATGTTTTTAATACAATTTCATCCTGAAGATGGAACTGTCCAGTAACACTGAATGTCTGCTGCAAACCAGCATGGTTTTAGAAGTAGGAAAAATAGACTAGTCTACATCATCCCTGTCATTATTAAAATGTTCTAAGATTTTAGAATGCCAGTGTGTGTGAATGACAATGTACCTGCAGAGAATGATGATGATTATATATTCATAGGATCTCTTTCTACTATGAATAATGGGGAACTGGGCAGAAAGATCTTCATTCTTTCTAGGCGGTCAGACTCTGGCTGTGCTCTTTTTAAGTACGTTAGCCAGATAAAATGCACATCTGAATGGGATTTTTTATGCCCTGGTTTTTGACTACAACCACTACTCCATTCTCCTTTGTGTAGAGTAGTCTTACTGCAGTGTGGTTATGCACTATATCGTGAAAAATGACGCTTCAAAGATGTGCTTTGATTGCCTTTGTGAGCTTTCTGTCTGTATTAACATTCAGAACACTGAACGCCATCAGTAGATTGATACCTTGATTAGAGCATGCTTGTACATGTATGCACGTCAAAATACAGTAGTAAACTACTACTACTACAAACTACAGTAGTAAACATAATTAGTCTGTAATTATAGAAATCACATCATTATTAAAATTAGTTTTTCTAAGATGTATTTAAGGTATATGAAGATTTAACAAGATTTAGTAAGCATATTATACTACCATTTAGCTAATCGAAGATGACTTTGTATGGTGTCATTTCAGAGGAAAATTATAGATAGCCAGAATATATTTGAAAAACTCAGAAAATGTCACTTAACATTACCTGAATCATCAGTCAGCTCATTGTCATAGGAGTCAACAATTCTGTGATGATTCAAGACAAAGAAAGCACTGCTTTTATCAGTGTCACTTCCAACTATTCTATATTGTTTTAACATGCAAATCCTGCATCACATTGCTCACTGCTCCTAGACCAATTTATATGAAGCTATAGATAAGACCTTATTGTACCTGTCAACTTACTGCGTTTCTCAAATTATTCAAAGTGTTATACCATTAGTAGAGTTCCCCTCAAAATGCATGATTTCAAACAATAAAAAAGCTGATGACCATGCTGGATGAATGTTTTTTGACCTTTGTGCGTGGTTAGACTCTTGCAAACTGTTACTGACATAATTTAAGTTTCTGCTTTTTCCCCACTCTGACTGAAGATGAAAAACCAGACTCCTGCTCTGCAGTAGATGGCACTGTAGCACTTTTGCTGCCAAAATTTTTAGTCTTGGGAGGGAAGGTTTTGCTGTTTCCTAAATTATCAAGAAGCAGTTGTTCTCTTTCATCTGTAGGAATGCAGGTGCAGAAAAATACTGATATTTGATAAATTATTTTTGGAAGAGGATTCTGTCTGTTATGCTTGTTTGACAGTTAAGGATAGCTGCTTTTCCTTTACTGCTTACGCAACTGTAACTTCTGCATTGTCTTGTATATCTGTTTAAGGCTGGTGTATTTATTTGTGGGGTTTTTTTCTACTTCTAATAAGGATTTTAGTATTTTTGATATTCACTGGGTTGTTGGAAAATAAAGCCTTTAGCATATAACTTTGGATTGTTGTAAGTTATAGTGCTTTAAGCATATAATAAAAATTCTAGGCATATATAAAATAGATTACATGTTTCAAAAAGGACTGTTAGCACATTTAGTTTATAATAAACATTTGCAATAAGTTACCACTGCGTTTCAGAAACTATGGGCCACAGTTATATCTTTAATCTTGAGAAAATGGATGTTAATAATAGAAATATGTGACAAAAAGCATGAGTGCTTGGTATCATTATTGATTTTTCCTTGTGCATGTGTGTTGGAAAAGTAAAGTAGCTACAATAGCTGTGATTCTCCTTCAGTGCCCATTAAATACCTCAGGTCCTTTGCTTGATTTAACTAGGGTTTGGAGCAAACTCTATGTGACCAAACAGAGCATAGTAAGATGCTTTGAATGGATGTGTGCACTACTAATTATTTATTTAAAAGTATTCTTCAAAACAAAAGCATTCACAGTTTAGCATGTGTGTGTTACATAATGGCTATTTTTCTCTTCACTTTCAGCATTACAATCCCTGAAAAGCTAGAATATTTCATTAACAAATATGCAGAACACTCTCATGACAAATGGTCAATGGAAAAGGTAAAATCCATAATCCTGTTAAAGCAAACCCAGATTTTTATTTAAATACATTTGATCTTTAAAATATTTTGCTCTGAACATTATTATTTTTCATAATGCTACACATCTGTATGTAGGTAAGAAATAAACAGTACTTTCTTAAAGTACTCCCCCCCCCCATTTGCAGCAAAGGTTCTGTAAGTGCACATGAGTATTTCAAAACAGTGTTTCAGCATTTCATTTTTTTTTTTTTGTTGACTTTGGACTAAATATACTTGCTAATTGTTTAAGGGTTTTCTTGACTTGAAATTTCAATTATTTCAATTGTGTAAGAAAAACACCTCTTAGGGTGTCCTAGGGTTTTTATTCCTTTGTTCAATTTGTGTATCCAGTATTAAAAATAGTTCCTCACCTATAGCACGGTATTGTGCTCTATATAAATATTTAGAAGAAAAATGTAATGAAATGTTAGCTCTGTGAAATTAATGATTTTCAGAAACGTAGCACGCTACATAATTTCATTCTGTGTAGATAATATAAGTGTTGGTTAAGAAAATTGAGAATAATAATGGAAAGGAAATTTTAAGAGATCAGCTTTGCAGAAGCATAGCTCAGTTCCTTTATACTAACGAAAATAGTCATGTTCATTTATTTTTTTTTTTACTTCTCCTCATTTTTTCCTTTTTTTATTATTACTGTTTTCAGTTTGCCAATGGATGGACATATGGTGAAACATATTCTGAATCTGCAAAAGTGCAACCATTAATGAAACAATATAAGTTGCTATCTGAAAAGGTAAGGAATTTAATTCTTGATCCAGGGTGATTGACAGATTGCTTCATTTACTATGAAAGTATCACCTTGTGTTTACAGCACTTCTTAAAAATTTATTTAGAGTGTGTCAGCTAACATGTGATTGTTGCCTTCCTTAAAATTTCAAAAAGAGATAGAAGGATTTTATTGTATAATAAATAGGCCACTCAAGCTATTTTCTCTCATGGCCGAATTGATATGGCATAATTTATTGTGAAACTGAAGTGTCATATTGCCAGTATATTTTTACAGTAAGGTCATACAAGAATGCTCACCTGCGTAGTGAGGACTTAGTTTACACTTTGTCTGGTCCCCAGCGGAGGGCCATGAAGATGGTTAGAAGGCTGGAGGGCTTGATCAATGAAACCAGGCTGAAGGAACTGGTTTGTTCATCTTAAAGAGAAAGTTGATGGGAATATAATCTCAGTTTCCCAGTACCTAAATGCTAGTTATAGAAAAGATGGATGTATTCTCTTCACAGAGATGCACAGTGACAGGACAAAAGGCAATGGGTGTATGTTGCTTTAGCAGAAACGCTTTCTGGAAATCGTTCTTATCTTCACAACTTAAAACATTGGTCTAGGTTCTCCAGAGAATTGGTGACATCACCTGCACTGCAAATATTCAAGGCATGACATGGCAAACCCTAGATAACCTGATCTTGATAACAGTTGATAGCCCAATTAGGTTAGCTTGTCTGGTCTCAACAGAAAGTTGAGCCAGATGATGTCCAGAGGTCCATTCCAACACAGACTATTTTTATGATTCTATTATTATGGCTTTTTTTGGTTTGTGTAGCAGGCAAAACACTGCATCAGTCCTGACAATTACTGTTCCATGTTTGAGTTCGTATCTGAGCATGCTATTAATGCAGTTATCCCTGTGATCATCAGCTTCCTGCAAGGTCAGAATTTTTCTGCCCACCTCTGAAATGATAAATAAACTTTTTAATATCTAATAAGATTTATTTTCTTCTTTGCAGTATCCCTGGGCTGTAAGGGCTGATTTCAGTACATTTCTTTGCACCACAGTATAACCAAGAAAATGCCCGATAGTTATTTTTTGCTCTGTACAGCTACATAAAACCCAAGGTAATTATTGCATCTGCATTCTTCTAGGAGAAAGAAATTTATCGATGGCCAATCAAAGAATCACTAAAAACTATGCTGGCATGGGGATGGCGAATTGAAAGGACACGGGAGGGAGATTCCATGGCACTGTATAATCGGACACGTCGCATATCTCAAACCAGTCAAGTGAGCCATTTTATTAAAACCTTATTTTGTATAATTTTTTTTAAAATAAAAAATATGCAAAATCTGCTCTACAATCTTTGATTTCACAAGCAGTGAAATAAACCTGTAGGATAAAAATACGTGAGAGTATTTTTCACAGGCAATTCTACAGCTCTGAAGGTTTGTTTGGATTTCCAGTCTCTGAGGCTGGAACTTTCTTTCCCTGTTCCAAAGTAGTACATTAATAAATATTTTCCAAAAAATCTGAACAAAACAAAAAGGAATATATTTGTTCACTTGATTAAAGGTTAGTTATGTTATTTAGGGTGAATTATTTACATCAGTAGGTGCTTACATGTTAGTAGTGAGTATTAATATGACTTGTCTACTTTTTTTTTTTAATTTGGTGGCTACAAATGCCTTTAAGTGTTTAAAGAAACAAATAAAGGTACATATATAAAATATTTTTATTTCTTTTTTTTAGGAAAATTAATACAAACATCAACATTATTGCAGCATAAAGTTTATGTTTGTATACAGCTGAAATTCTGGAAATGTGTTGTTATTTTCCTTTTGGAATTGCTTTCCTAAATCAAAATACTGTAAGGACAAAATAGAGAAATATTGGCACTATATTCTCTTCAAGTGCCATATACTTTGCAATTAAACTGGAGAGGGGAGAAAATCTCTTTCTTTCCCATTCACCCAGATACACATGGAGCCAAACCAATGGGGTAAATAAAATGGAGTGGGGAAAACCTTTCCCTCTTCTCTCCACACAGCTCTGCACTATTTGCATGAGTGAGTGGTGATAAGCCTGTGAAAAATGAGTTGAACCTGCCTCTCCACACTCTGCAAACACTAGAAAGTGAATATCAAGTGATTTGATTTAGCACTTGGGCTAAACTACATGTTACACTTTGTACACTATAATAGCCTTCCAAGTTTCCTGACTTTTGGGTGTTTATAATACCATCCCCAAAGAATACATTGACAGAGAGATTCATATATACTTTAAGCACAAGGAGCTCACTAGAATGAATAGCTTTACAGTTGAAATTCATATTTTATCAACACATGAAAACAGCTTTTGTAGCCAAGGCGCAGTCTTCCCCTACTATAATGAAATTAACTTTTCTAGAAGAGTTCGACGCCCAAATTATTTCTGTATTTCAGAGTACACTATCATAGTAATACTTATCCTGTGTTTAAAATGTGATGTGCTGTCATCACACGCACACACACACCACTAGTATTTTCTGGTGTTCAGCTGAGCAATTTTGGTGTATATTTAATCAGTATCTTCATATTAATATAACAATGTTTGCACCATTTGCTTTAGAAAACAGTACTTTGCCAGTATTTATTTACTGGGTGCTGCTTCTATGTCCTTTGTGTTATTCTCTATTAAAAATACATGCCTTTTGAAAGGAGGCCTTTGAACAAGGGCACATGGTCATATACATGCATAGGGAAATTTTAGACATAGGATCAAGGTTCTGGACACTGTTCTTTCTGAAAGAAGTCGTACCTGTGAGGGACATGTATCTGGTACAGCAGAATCCATAGAGGAAAGCCCAGCAGTGCCCCTTTTGTAACCATATTTCTTGCATCAGTGGCTTGCTGTCCAGGGAATCTCCGTCATTGTTTATCCTTCTGCAAAACATCTGTGTCAATGTAATAAGTAAACCTGTGACAAATGTAAGCAGTGGCAAGAAAGAATGACAAAATGGTGATATTTTCTGAGTGGGGAGGAGAGACAGAAGGAAAAAAGATATGTATTTAGTAGAGTCTATTCCTACATACAGAAAAGTTTGATTTTTGCCTGAATTCACCTTAAACTGGATTGTCTGAGATTTCACCTGCTGAGAAAAAAACACACAGGCTATAGTACAGCCTGATCCACAAAGGCTTTAAATCTTGAAGAAGTTCAAGTGAAATTTGCATTTGAATAAGCGGGATTTGTATCATGGCTGTCTTTGGGAACAAAATATTTAGACCTTTGCCTAAATCGCACTTAAGTTTACCACCCTTAATGTATTTTCAGTTGGGTTATATACGCTCCTTTTGCTCTCTAGAGATAAAGTGACTTTTCCCTTAAGTTCTTTCCATCCTTTAACTGTCTTGTTAATGTTTTCATACCAAATGCTTGTGTAACTCCACTGGTTTGCCCCTTTGTCATTCAGATCTCTGTAGATACAGCCCACGGTTACACTCCTCGAGCTATTGACATGAGCAATGTCACCCTCTCGAGAGATTTACATGTAAGTCAAAAACACTTAATATGCCTACCCTTTTTTTACAATTTAATTTTTTATTTTAAACAAATTTGGTGCCTAATGTATCTTTTGGTTTGGGTCTTTATTTTGGGTTTGGGGGGTTTTTGGTCTTTTTTTCGTCATTGCTCTTTGGTACTTGTTTAAAGAGAGTTGCTTTAGAAAACGTGGTTTGTGTTGAAAACCTTCAAGGCTTATTTTAGTCCTGGACTGATTTTTCCCAGCTTTCTTTGCAAACATCTCTTATTTTGAAGAGAATCTTGTTTAGAAGAGCTTGCAGCATTAGCTTTTTTCTATTTATTATTAATTTCTCCACCATCTTCCCAAAACATGTTATCATTGCTCTTTTTCTAAATTGAAGAAATAAGAATCAGAAACTATTGTTACAGTGAATATTATGAGAATACAGAATGAGGAAGTTAGGGGTAGGATTTTGGCAGATCTATAAGTAGGTTGTTGTTTGGAACAACACTTTTTAGTTGATAAACAAATGATATTTCTGTCTTTAGAAAGTTGGGGGGGTTCATGGTGTTTGATGGACTGTAATACTAGTTTTTATAGTCTATTAATTTACTGTGAATGTGTTTACAATATAATGTCAACATATGCTAGATAGTTTAAAATTAATTAGCATAAGTGTTTGCACTAGTCTAGTGATGGCAACATGGCATTCCAAGCTGGTTACAGAAAACTCCTGAAACACAGTGTTACATTTGCCCATGCTGAACTCTGTCAGTGCAAGGAAACAAGTAGCAGTAGTAAAGCAGTTGGCTAATTGTACAGTATATAACATACTGTGCTTCTGTTCAAATTCTCGCACTGGATTTCCCCTCCTTAGCTCCTATCTTGTAGTTTCCAGTTTTGTATTTCTAAGTGTTGTAGGTCGCTGAATAGCTTTACAATAATAACAAAACGCTGCCAATTAACTATGATATTTGAGTTAAAACATTCAGTAGATTGCTGATCATTCCAAAGAGTTAATAAAGCTGATAACTGAATAAAGCTACTTCTATCATTACATTCTTATGTTAAACTGATGGCACAGGTTCATTATAATGACTCATTTAACATTTGTATAGACTCGGTGTAGTTAAAAGTCTGTGCAGACTTTGTTTAATGGTCATGAAACAACTCTTGATGTGAACATCACCACAGTATTATGATGCAGTAAACCAAACCCAGAGAAAAGTAACCATCCTGTCACAAACCACGAAGGAAATGGCATTAGAACTTCCATTGCTCCCTTGATTACTCTTTTATGCTCTACCCACTATCATTTGTCATTAATTTTATCTCCCTTGTAGCCTTCAGCTGTAAAGCAGAGCTGTTTAGCTTTATGATTCACGTCTCCTTAATTATGAAGAGAGGTTGTCTTTGAAACCAGCTTCAAAATCTGTTATTTAAAAGCTAAGCAAATTTAATTAAAATGAAATTTCAGGTGTTAATTGTCCTGATACTGTCATCCAGGAAATATCCAAACATGTTAGGTATTAATAAAATCAGAGTTTTAAAAATGGCCTGTATGTAATTTTGAACTTTTTAATGATTAATATCATTCGAGTTGTAGTTCAGGGTTGATTTTTCAACCTTTTTCTAAATTTCTGGGGAAAGTTAGTTGTTTTGTACAAAGTTGTTTGGTTGGTTTTTTTAACTAGAACATTTGTATTGTTGCTATTTAATGTTTACATCATCTTGTGCATATACTGTGCTAGCAGGGATGGTAACCATGTCTAAAACTCTTAAGTCTGGGAAATACTTCTCATTATGTTCTTAAGTGGTCAGCTGGTTACATCCTGGCTCCATGAGTAGCTAGGTCTTTCTCTGAGATCATCTTCATAGCACCCTCCTTCCCAAGCAAGGAAAACCCAGACTACACTACAATCTTCAAAGGTCCTAATCTGGATTATTAAAACACCAGGACCAGAGTGTGTATGATAGAACGCATCTACCATACAGGAGAGATATGTGTAATAATGTACCCACTGGATAAAGTTTTATGAAACAAATTGTTCAATAGACAACCAAGATATGGCTGAAATTTGTTACCTGATTTCATGAGTATTATCCCAAATAAAGAAGTGGTATTCAGAAATACTGGTTACTTAAAACCCTTGTTGAAGGTGAGGAGGATATTTCTGTAGGTCCATGAAAGAAGTGAAAAGTGAAATCTACAGAAAATTCCGCCACTGTGTACATCTAGAAGGGTATACAATCAGGAGGACAGGTGAGATGGGTTTAAAAATTTGCTTCATGTTGAAATAGTAGCTCCTACTAGTTAGAGACCGGAGAGCTTGTCTGTGTTTTCTTAGTTTGGGATCTAGCTTCTAGTTTACCAGTCTGAAAGAGTATATTTTTTAGAAAGATTTTACTTATCTATTGTGAACACAAAAGGAGAATTTAATGCTGAACAAAAACCTGACCACATATGTAGACACCCTGGAAACATGGTGTTTTTAACAGTGTGCTCACACAAATGAGCATCCACCTCAAGCAGGCTGTTTCGTGGGGTTATAGTCAGTGTGCCTCAGCCAGCAGAAACAATCTTGATTCAGTCCTCTGGCGTGCTGTTCTTTGTTTCCCTTACCAGGGCCGTCAGGAGGTTCTTGCTGGCATTGTTTTGAGAGTCAAGTCCCCATCTGACACCCCAGTACTCTATCCAGACTATATCTATATATCTATATATCTCCAGGCTTCTTTTTCCTTCTCTTTTGTATTAACAGTTTTCTCTTAAGCACCAGGTTCCTAATTCCTGTGCATATCATACCCAAATTCTATATTGTAATTTTTCAATAAAATTGCTTGTTTTTAGTGAACCATTACAGTGTCATTGAAGTATTGAACCTCCCGGAGAACACGACTGGTTATTTAATATCAACCAGAAAATTGTCCTTCTTGGGGGTTAATCATTACAACAGGTATCATTAAGCTCTCTGTTTTCCTAAGGCTATGGCCGAGATGATGGCTGAAAACTACCATAACATATGGGCAAAGAAAAAGAAAATGGAGCTTGAAGCAAAAGGTAATATCAACTATAAGTATTGACAGTATTTAAGTTTTCTATGATTAGCTCAAGTCATGTAGTTGAGAAAAGAGACTGGGAGGGAGAAAGAAAAGGGAACAAGAAATTTTAACTGACAAAGAACAAATAACAAAGTATCTATTCGTAATTAAATATTTTGTGATTTTTAGTGCCTGGAAGTGTTTTTGTAGTACTGAGTGTAACAGTTTCTTGTGAAGTAGTTTACCAATTCAAATACATCAAAGGATGAGAAGTCAAAGCTTGTAAATAAGTTTAAGATTACATTAATATATTTTCCTTCTAGCATTAATCTTTCTGACTATTGCCCGGTGGACTCTGATTTAATTTTAATTACTTCTTTTACTGCAGGTAGATCTAAAAGGGTGTTTACTGAGAATTCCGTGTATCACGTATTGAATTGACAAGTGGATAAACCTAGAGCAGATTCTTGATTCCACATAAAAATTGCATGAGCTCCATGATCTTTACTTACCAAAATAACAATTTTTTTTCATGTGTAACTTATCGGTTTTCTTTGGTGATAAACTAATTTATTTCTGTTAAAGCTAATTTTTTTTTCTGCAGATAACCTTATATTTGCACATGGAGGAAACAATATTTGGATAAGGAGCAAGTTCTCATTTGTAAATGACTGAAACTAGGGTTTTGTCTTATCTGAAGGTGTCAAGTCTAACTGTATGCACCAAACTTGGCCTTTAACAGTTTTTTAATTGTATGTTTGGGGGTTTTATTAGTTGTAAACTTTTAGCAAAGTTGCAATAGTGAAGGCTTTATGAGAAAGTAAAGTTCCACCTGGAAGTGCCTTTGATAAATCACTATGAATTTCCATGCCTTTAATTATATTTCCCCTTAATACAGCTTTTAATATTTATAGCCTTTTTTAAAAAAAGCTTTCTTCGGGATAAGTAGCCACAGGATGGGCTAAATCTGGGAAATTGTAGGCTATAGGAAGGCTTGATATTTAAACGGTTCTGCTAATTTGGCAGCTTTGGAAGCAGATGTTTGCCTCTGAGCAGCACTTCAGTGGGAATGCTGTATAGTACTTGTAGCCTTGTGCGAAGGAGCATGGTACTGAAGAAGGCTGGAGGCGGCTGTGGCGGGCGGAGGCTTCGCATGGAGAGTTTCTTCGTGTGAAAAGCAGATGTAGTTGTCAGCTGAGAAAAACCTGGCACTCGAGTGTAGGGTTTTTTCTCCACTACATATATATGGCAGTCTCAGACTACTTTTTTTTTTTTTTTTTTTTAATACATGTGTAAAGAACACAACATTAATTGCAAGTGTCACTCCCCTTCACTGAACACTCTGTGTGTATTAATTGTAATTGAAACATCTATTATAGTCTTAATGACTTCCTTAGGTAGGACATGTATGCTTACTATCCTTATATGCGTTTTTGCATGTCTATCTGCAGCTGTGATAAGGTGGAGTTAGATCACATTTGTGATAATAGAATAAAACCCAATCATGCAATTTTAAAGGCTGTACGTCCTAAAAAAATGCAAACCAACAACCAGCCAACCAAAAAACCCATCAAACTTGCCCACTAGATTTCCATTTTTCATGTATCTAAACAGAATCAGGCAGGAAAATTTTAGAATATGTGGCTTATAAAATCACTTAAGGATATATATCCAGTATTTTCTAGAGGGAATTTGTTCCTTCTTTAAAAATATTATTACTAGAGACTTCCTGTAGTATTTTTTCTGATATGTGTTATCATTACCCTTACAATTTCCTGGGGTTTTGTAGCAATTGTAATAGGAATTTATTGTGTTCCACTATACAATGGTGATTGTAGAAGGTAAAATCCTAAGAATGTTGCTTTTTTTGCAGATATTTATCTTAATAATAGCAGCTTTATTTTCCTGCCAAATTAACTATCTACATTCAGAGAGGGATCAATACATTGCAATACAAATGCAATTTATTCTGTTTACCTCTCTGTTTTGGCAACATCCTTTTGATCAGATTGGACAGTTGTCTGAACCACTTTTGAATAATGAACTCTTTTTTTCTGTCTTTAATTTATTACTATAAAGTAGAACTGTATCACTTTCATAGATTTTTAGATATGTGTATATCTTGCTAAACTGCATGAACCCTTTTTGCTGTCACCAGAATGTTAAAAGCAGGACTCTGTATGTGTTGATATATGTTTATGTTTTGGGTTTTTTTATATATAATTATGTGGGTTTTATTAAAATATTTTCAGTTTCATTAAGTGAAGTTGGAATTATAATATACATTCATAAGTTAAGCACTTTTTTCTTCTCTACGAGTTTTTTGCAAGTAGGTTCAACATATTTACCTGGTGCTTGCAGCAATTGATTGTTAGAAATGTGTTTGCAGCCATGTCTGAAGCTTCTATCTGAACATTTTTTAGGTTTGTGAAAAGAAACAGAAAATCGCATTGTTATTTCAGATGAGATTTTGCTGTAATGTGCTATGTATTATTGCGACAGTGCTTTTACATACTGGTACTTACCATGTCAACAGATAAGTCTGTAACTGCTTTTTAATTCTCTTGATGTTCCACAGTAGGAGGAGGCAACCATCCTCTTCTTGTCCCTTATGATACACTCACAGCCAAAGAAAAAGCCAAGGACAGAGAAAAAGCACAGGATATTCTGAAATTTCTACAGATTAATGGATATGTTGTCTCCAGGTAATCCTCTGTTCAGTATCAGTTACATGGATGGTTTCTAATACTACTCAGTAGCCTTTTTTTTTTCTTTTTTAAATTAAAATTAAAAATTTGTGGTCATTTTTAGGTTTCAGTACCTGTGAGTAAGAATGAGCTCCTTCATATAGAATTCTGTGAGGAAGAAATGGATTGTGGAGTTAGTTAGCAGGGTTTTGGAGGACACAAGCAGAATTTTCCAGAATCTCTGTGCATCTTCTGCCTCTCTTCTCAACATCGTAACATGCTTTTTCTTTCTGTTGTGTCTCCATACATCCAACTGTTAGTAAACTTGGTAGTTTTCTACAAGTGATAGAATTATTAACTCTCCATTATAGGTCAGGCATTTGCACCTCTGTAGGAATTTCTAGGAAACTGCTTTGGTAAGACAGACAGTTTTATTTCTAAAATCTACTACTCATTTCTTTCAACTAAGTTAATCTCTAGTGCTATTAAAATGTTTCAAAAGTGAAGAGTGATGTTTTTAAAAACATTTTTGAAACAATTCACAGTGTAAATGTAAAAATAGTGAATAAATTTAGTACTCAATGCAAAATTCATAATTCAGTATGTATACATGCTTTTCTCTGCAGAATAATGTGAATAATTCCTTTTGGGTTTAATATGACATATTTACCTACTAAGTGCAGCGTGAATAAAATTTTAATTAAATTGGAAGCTTGTCTGCCTCATCAGCATAGCTTAAAAAGTATGCATCACTAAGAAAGGCTGAAAGCATATCTGGATTTGTGTGACTTGAAGATTAGGAAGTGAATGAAACAGTCACAGAGATGGATTTAAATAATCATTGTGAATTAATTAGCCTAGCACATCTAGTTTAAATCTGCCTACTTCTTTTCTTTTATAGCACAGATGAAATTCAACCCATTTATAGAGTCCCACAGCTAATCCAATAATTCTAGGTAAAATCTTTTAGGGTAGCTGGAATAATTCAATTTACTTCCCTTCAGCGGAGTAGGATGTACAAAGAAGGATGTCAGCCAGTAAAGGTTTCTTTCTCATCCCCGCTCAAAATAACGTAAGACTGTCAGCTGTATTCAGGGTTACATGTTTCTTTTTGACAAATCCTTTTTATTTCTGACTAACTTAAATACTAGTGAAAAGTGGCTTTTGATCTTTGGAGGAGTGGAAGGCTAAGAGGGATGGTAAGGTAATTGTTGACTTGGACACACCCGTTATCAAGTAGATACTGCCCTATCTGCATCCTCCTGTGTTAGTCAAATGCAGGTCTTTCTATCAAGTCCAACTCAATGTGTCTGCTGCTCCTGTGACCAGTGCACTGTCTAAACAAACAAGCATCTGATTCACGTTTGATTTTGGTCTACTTACCGCTTTCTGCCACATATGCCTTGTGTACGTTTTTTTCTAGTCTTCTCTTTGACAGTGACCATTCCAGTCTAGTGCACCCTCATGCAGACTGGGTTCAGGGAAGATACAAATGCCCCCTGCCAAGCACGTGGCCTGTGACCCACAGTCCCACACCAGCTGCTTGGCACAGCCTCTCACCTGCCTTGCTGACACTGTGCCCCCCACCCTCCCCCCCATCCCCCCTTCCTTAGATGTTTTTTGGGACTTAGCTGGTTTTGGCTGGCAACTGGGACTCCCACTTGCTTCAGTTGCAGACACCACAGCCCAGGGGTGCCTTACGCCCCACCCCCTGACTCCAATTGCTAACACCAAATCCACTCACACCAGTCCCTGCCAGTTAGCTGGCACTCTGGGCTCAAAGTCTGTAGGACCCATAGGGATGTTCCCAAAAGCTGTGGCCTCCGCAACCACCGATGCTGAGACCCTCATTCACTCCTCTCTCTGGTACCACAGGCCTGGGGGCACCTACATCCCATGTCTGACTCCGGTTGCTGGCCCAGTATCCACTCATGCTGGTCTTGCCCATAGCTGGTGCTTACTCCTTGCAGCACACAGATACTTGTGGGATAATGAGTAATATCGCATAGAGATATAGTTAAGAAAAGGTGTAATAAGAAGATAGGACAGACTTTAGTGATGAGGTGTATGGTTCAGTCAGACAGCTGGATTGACAGGCCATGGTTTACATGTGGCTGCCCTCTTATATACCACTTTTTGTCTTTTCTCCCCTTTGTTCTTCCTTGATCCTCCTCCCCTGCACACTCCATCATGTTTCTGTAGTTCCACTGACCTGCCTCAAATATTCCACATCCTCATATTCTTCATGTCCCCTCCTCTTAAGAGTTAAAAAATCCAGGTGACCCGCTCCTTAGTGTCTAAAGTTTCTTAATGGCCCGTTAATTTGTAGCTGGAGACTCTGCCTCCAGCATTGTCTGCTTTCCCCCTTGTCTATCAGGTTTGTGTTTCCCTGTGTTCCTGTTTATGGCTGTCCTCTTATCACCCCCTTATCACCCTGAGAAGGTCCTATTGTACCCTTGCAAGTGTCAGATGACAAAGATGTTTTAGTTCCATAATCTCTTTATCTGAAACTGCACCCTACCATCCTCAATAGTCTCATTTAAAACAAATCAGCACTGCACAGGCAGTTATGCTTGGTAGCTATACTTTTAAATCTTGCAAAATAACTGATGTACTTGGTGCCTCTGACAGTGGGGTGACTGACACCCTTGCTGGTTAAGCGTTGCTTCTTCATGTGCCATCATTAAAGTCCTGACCCTACAGAACTGAGGCTTACGTCTTTGCCAACTTGTTGCTAGCAGACGTCAGCCCACAACGTGGAACCACTCTCTGCAGATTTATACTTGTTGAAAGAAAAGAAGTTTTTCATATCAGACTAGTAACTTATGATGGAACATACTGGAAAAGATAAACTGCAGTTCCATCACTTTGGTTTGGTTTTCCCCTGATATTTCACAAGTGCTACATAGCTATTCAAAGTGTTTCCATTACAGACAGACTTCTGGGGAAAAGTCATGACAATGGAGATTAGATTTACTTCTGGTTTGATTGTTTAAATCAAAGTATTTTGGCAGTTTCAAAACTCCCTCACCTAAGAATCAATTCCTGGCAGGAAATAGAAGACAGCAATGCCTTCCAAGTAAGGGGAAGAAATTACAGTGATACTGGATTAATTTGATTGACTAGCCTCATTTTTCTGAATCTTCTTCTTTAACCTTAGGAAATCTGAATTGTATTTTAACAAGCTACTCATAACCTAAATAAGCATAAGAGGACTGTTTACTTCAAACACAGAGCAATTCTTATGCTAATAAGCAGTTAATCATTACTAGAGAAAATGGCATCAGGCAACCTGGAGAGGTAAGACTGCTCTGAGTCCTTCTGTATGTGTGAAAATTGACTTGCTTCTTTTTACAGAGGACTTAAGGACCTGGAATTAGACACACCTTCCATTGAGAAACGCTTTGCCTACAGTTTTCTTCAGCAGCTTATAAGATATGTGGATGAAGCTCATCAGTACATTCTGGAGTTTGGTATAGTACTCCTTGTGCATTTTCTTAATATCAAACCTCCTAGTTATGAATTCTTATAAAAAACATTAGAAGAATTTTACAAAAGACATATTCTTGGACTAGGAGTTTTTCCTCTAGTTTCCTCTAGTTGATGAAGATAATGAAGTTTGGAAAGTTATGTAGTCCGCATAACATTCTGGTTTCCAATATTCATTCCACTTTCTCATATTAATTCATCATTTTAAAAGTGTTCAGGCAAAATTTATAATGACTTCCATTCCTTGAAAAAGAAAACTAGCTACCCCCTTGAATTTATGCACAGATCTCTCACATGTGCACATTAATATTTACTATTCACTTGTAATCTCTTTTTCACAGAGCAAATTAAATCAGTCATTTGTACCATTTTAAAATTTTCTCTAGAGGAGGAAGTCGAGTAGAGAAACTTCTTTAACAAACTCCCACAATGGGAATGTTCTTTCACAAATACCTAGACTGTGTCTTGTCAACAGTGCTGTGAAGGAAAGGATTTAGCTTGATCGGCTTTTGTTAAAAATAAAAAAAGTTTGGTGACCCAAGTCAGCTTCTTACATGAGCAGTAAAAGCCAGAAGACCTGGCCAGGTGTAACTTCTGTATGACCATGGGAGTTGCAATGGCACATAACATATACTGTGGCTCATGTCAAGACGTAGATGCTGTAATTGACGGTGTTAATGGTAGCAACAGCAGGGAAATTTTAAAAATCAGTGGTCTTCCAAATGTCTATATAGTTTTAAAGTGGAAATTATCAAATTTGTGCATTATTATATGTCATGGTTACAGTAGCAAAAGTCTGGCCTTGATAACTCATTGGGTTACTACTTCTGCTAATGTCTGATCATGGTGACTTCATTCTACTTAAATTTGGCATAACTGCAAGACTGGTTATGAATAAATGCTCAAATGTTAGAAACACTGGTGGAAAAAATACCATTCATGTCCCTCAATGGATTAGTAAAAAAAGATAATAAATAAAGGATAAATAATCTGGGAGCTATACCAGGTTATGTCTGTAAAGAATATTTGGTATTTATGGTAATGGGAGAACTGAAGGAGTTTTAATTTCAGTTTGGTAATTCTAACCATTAATTTCGTTCTGTAGACAAAGTCCACAAATAAGTAGTAAAAATTTGTTTTATAATGTTTCTCTTGGGAATGACTGGAGAAAGATGTTCCATTAGAATCTGAGTTCAGGTTCCCAAATTGTCAGCAATAACTAGAAGAATACAAACATAAGACCAGATGTTCATGTCTCAAAAATATCCATATATCTTTGGACTATGAGGTGTCAACACTTTTATGAAGATTTGAACAAATATTCTTTACACATTTTATTTGTTGTAACTTTCTTCTCGTGAGGTAGTCATAAAATGCCACTTTAACTAGTCTGTATACTGTTTGTGGTATCTTAAATCTACATCTAAAACAACCAGTATTATTTGATTATAGTGTACGCTTTCTAAGAAAAATGCACAGTAGGCTGTAACTAGGATATATGACAGGGAGCTTAATTTTCTTCTCTCTGCAGATGGTGGCAGCAGAGGCAAAGGAGAGCACTTCCCATATGAACAAGAAATCAAGTTTTTTGCCAAAGTACAGTATATCTTTATTTACTCTTTGTCAATGTAGTTGAGGCGAGAAAATATTTGTTAACGAACATGATTATTCTTGTTATAGTCGCACTATTCTGTGTTAAATTCATTATTTTTATTCTTAAAATGGATAGTAATAAAAATAGCTTAAAAACACTATTTTGAAGTATAATTGAAATAGAGATATAAAAATATTACAGGATTATATTCTTATTTTCATTATTTCCTTGCTCCATGATATGCAACTATTGATATGATGCTATTCATAATCTCCCTGCATTTTCTGTTTACTGTTTTAGTCTAACTCTGAAGATTTTTCTCTTTTACAGTCTTCAGACAGATAAATCTGAGCACTAATTATTGGAATTAACACAGCTGTGTAACTGTCAGTGTCACCTTCCTTATTTCTTTCCTTGTTTTAAAACTGATGTTTCCATCATGGAATCCGAAAATGTTTGAGGGTGGAAGGGCCCTCTGGAGGTCATCTAGTCTAACTTAACTGCTCAAGCGGTATCACCTAGAGCAGATTGCCAAGAACCATATCCAGATGGTTTTTGAGTATCTCCAAGGGTGGAGACTCTGCAATATTTGTGGGCAACCTGTGCCAGTGATCAGTCACCCTCACAGTAAAAAGTCTTTCCTGGTAGTCAGAGGGAATCTGCTGTGTTTCAGTTTGTGCCCGTGGACTTTGGTCCTGTCATGGAACACAACTGAAAAGAGGCTGGCTCCATCTTCTTTACACCCTTCCTTCAGATGAATTCTCACTGATGAGATCCACCCTGAGCCTTCTCCAGGCTAAAGAGTCCCAGCTCCCTCAATCTCTTCTCATTTGAATGATCCTCTAGTTCCTTATCATTTTTGTGGTCCTTCACTGGTCTATCTCTCTGATATGTCCTATGTCCTTGTATCTCTTGTACTGGGGAGCTCAGAACCAGGCACGGCACTTATGTGGCCTCACCAGTGCTGAGTAGACAGGAAGACTCACTGCCCTGGCCCTGCTGACAGTGCTCTGTCTAATGCGACCCGGGATGCTGTTGGCCACCTTTGCAGTGAGGGTGCGTTGCTGGTTCATGGTCAGTTTGCTGTCCACTGGTACCCCCTGGTCCTCTGCCAAGCTGCTTTCCAGCTGGTCAGCCCTCAGCGTGTACTGGTACCAGGGGTTATTCTTCCCCATGTGCAGGACTTTGCCCTTCTCCTTGCTGAAAGTCATGAGATTCCTGCCAGCCCAATTCTCCTTTTTGTGTCAAGAACTTTTGACACATTGTAAGTGAAGAAACTCTGCTTATGCCTTTCATATGTAAAAACTTGTACAGTGTTTCAAAGTGCCTTTTGAATTCATTAGTGAATAAGCAAAGACAGCTGCTTGCAGCATTTTCTAACTCTGATATCCTTGCAGTAAATTCTAATCTTGATACCTTAAAGCACTTCCGTGTCGTACTATTTCCTAAGGTCATTGACTCAGAAGCCGGCATTCCGCCTTCTTTTGAACCATGCTCCAAAAAGGAAGCAATTTCAAATTTTCTTATTGCCTGTTTATTTTGTATCCCCTGGCTGATACCTGCAGTGGCACTGAGTAATGGCCACCACATGAAGTAAACAGGAAAACTTCTGTGGACAAGCCCTTAATAAATGACGATGTTTTGGGAATTTTATTTGTTAGTATCTAGAATTAAGTCCTGTTAGTGCGCTGATAGTTGTAGGTGATTTTTTTTTTAACCTACATTAAAAGACGTTACCAGCGATAGTTGTGCCCGAGTGTGTGGTACTAGACAAATCTTAAAATTGTGAGATAAAATGAAATTATACTTTCTGCCTTATAGTCCCCCTAAAAACCCCACAGATAAGTCACAAAGATAATGTACAATTTTTTTCTGCCGTCTTTCCCCATGACGTTTGAAGTGCCTCAAATACTAAATAAATTCAAAGAGGAATAGGTGTTAAAGAAAAAAATAGATTTTAAAACAGAAGACGTATTTCAAATCTCCTCTTTAGTTGTGACTTACAAAGAGTAATACAGAACATGGTAAAGTTCTGAGATAACTGCCTTTTTCTCATGTAATTTCAGGTTGTGCTCCCTTTGATCGATCAGTATTTTAAAAATCATCGCCTGTATTTCTTATCTGCAGCAAGTAGGCCTCTCAGCAGTGGAGGCCATGCCTCTAATAAGGAGAAAGAAATGGTGACAAGGTAAAACCTAAAATAATATTAATCTGTATGCATATGTATGTTTGTCTTTAAACAGCAGCAGTTGATTGTAGGAAAGTGAGAAGTGGGAGGCAGAGAACATGGTAATTTATGAACATGAAAATTGAACTTTTTTCACTTTCCTATTAGGAAAATTCATGTATAAATGAAGAGAAGAGTACAGAGTTACGATTATATGCTGGTTTAAAGGTAGCGGTGATGATTTTAGCATGCAGGGAACTTCAGTTTAGCATTATGCACAACAATACATCAGTTGCACAGTCTGTGGCACAGGCTGTACAATTGTGTATCAGTTTTCACTGTTGGAAATAGGTATGTACTGAAGTCATTCTTCCTGCAATATCTTGTGGTAGATTTTAAACCAAACTTATTTATAATGAAGCTTCAATATCATTATTACTCTCCACCATAAAAAGTAAAAATGAAGAGTTGCACGCTTTCTGCTCTTTGGTTTTCTAAATAGTAGTAACAGGAGTAATATGACAGAAATAGCCACTTGATCCTTTCTCTGAAGTTATCCATTTTTGAGACCATCTCTCTGAGATACTTTTTCACTTAATTTCACTTCTGATGGAATTGAAACCCATGTTTCCCATTTAGTAAGGTGGACTACAAGCTTCCCACAGGACCTACTGCATACCTGTAATGTGCAGGTGTGGTGGTTGCCTTCCTGGCTGTTACTGGGTCCTGAGCCATGCAAAACTGAATTGCTGTCCTTTGAGGCTGACGGGCAATTGGTGGTCATACAGACATGTGGGGTTTGCAAGACTGTATGAATAGTGAGTGAAGTTTCTGGCAACAATAATAAGCATAAGTAAGTAATGGCTGTCTCAACCCTGTGTCATCTCATGGACTAATTTAATCTGGCAGGTTGGCTGAATGGCATTCTTCAGAGAATTAAAAAAAATCTATCAAAATGCATGCATCTAGATAAAAAGCACTCTATGAACTGCTGTTTTTCTGCCTGGGTAATAATATTTTCACAGTTTTTAAGTCATACCAATAAGCCCCATACTTCTGAAATATGTCAAACATGGATATATCAGCATGCCTGCTGCCTGGATTCAGGATTTTTGCACATATGCTGTCTAGCTGTGTGAGATTCCTGAATGTGTACACCAGCAAAAGGATCAGAGCTGCTGCTGTACTTAATTGAGTTACCTGCCATCCAGAAGTGTCAGCCAAAGAGAAGAAAACACATGCAGGGAAACCTTGGATGGATGATAGCTATAACCAGTGCTATTGAGCAGTTCATTTCTTAATTACGAAGATACAGAGATTATTGAAACTAATTATATGATCCATTTCCTGAGGGGTTGTTTTGGTCCATTTTATATAGATTCCCAACATTTGTTTTGTGTTGTTTCGTTTTGCTTCCCCCCCACTCCCCAGCTTCCCTTTGCATTGTAGGGAGTTTGCCAAAGCTGAGTTTTGGATTTTCTGTTGAGTTTTTCTTTTAGTTTTGTTTGACTGCAACTCGTGTAGGATTTTCTTCAAGCTAAAAGCAGTTACTGGCTGCCTTCTTTTGCCATGAAGATAAGCCTGCATTCATTAAGCTATGGAAGAGTATAATTTAGGGTATTGATAATGCAGTGACAGTGTCAACAAATGCAATAATAATTCCATGTTCAGGAAATACATTAAATCCAGATCTCTTTTGTGGGCAAATACAGGTCAGACCTCTTCATGAAATATGGTGGCATTATATTCCATCTTTACTTGTAACCAGCCCTCTTCAGGATTGTACTTACTGCATTTCTCATCCATTAGACCATCTTACAAGTCTTTGTACTACTGGAGTTGTATAAAATTAGATCTGGACATCAATTTAAGTACTGGTCATTTGGACATTTCAATTTATGTATTTCTTTAACCTAAACTAATTACACTGGAGATAATAGGTTCAGTCTGACTGTGAAAACATAGCATCTGCTGAATGCTAAAGTCAGTTGAGTAACATTTGTATATTAGAAAATAAAATGAATTGTGAGCTATTTAATGTCTTCGTTAGAATGGTCACAAGTTCTATATGATGCTACCATGCTTCTGTCTGCCTTTTCCTGTTGGACTGGGTGAACCAGGATCCTCATAAGAGAATATATAGTATATGTCTGCCTCATGGAATAAAAAGTGAACAGACATCCCTGAACATGTACCAACCGGACTAATTTCTAAAACAGAGCAGTTGCTGTTGCTATAGTGGATCACTGTGCACTGGCTCATTACCTGGATTCAACACCACATTAACCTGGCGGTTCTGATTCTGGACATAAATGGTTCCATTTGGCACCATCCCTTTGTCAATGGAACACCATGTTCAGATCTCATCCATAAACTGCAGACATGCTTATAGTGTCTCGTGCTTTTAAATCAGAGGTTGATAAATAGCCTATGTGCTTAATAATTAAATAGCTTAATAAAATGGCATGATACTGTTCATGTCATTTATGGCAGAATATGCAGCATAAAAAAAAACACCGCAATTGATATTGCTCTTGGAGAAAATTCTCAGATGGAACTGGATCATGAAGATTGAGCTGACTCCTCCTGAATCTGGAGGCCAGTTCAATTTGGGTAGGGCCATGTGCTCCTGCTTCTATGAATTAACAGAAGACTTCATTCTTCATTCTTCTGAATGGGGCACTGCTCATCAGCACAGGAAGTAATTCAAATGTGAAATTAAATCATTGATCATATTCATTCTTGTTGAGTTTTTACCATGTAAGAGGCTATTTCTTATGTTAAGTGTGTTTAAAAAGCAATGTATTTGAAAAAAAAATATTCTGTGTTCAAGATGGCAAGATGCAAATTGGCTAGTTAAACTTTTGCTATCAAACACTTCAATTAATATGATTTCCTTTACATTTTGTTTTCAAATTGTCAGTGGTATCCTGAATAGCACACTGACCACATTTTACTACTTAAAGCTTTGATGGTTATTTTCTTGTGGGTTATCATATAGGACGCTTTTATATTAATTAGCTTTGCTTTTAATTTTCTTTTGTTTCTTTAATTATAATATGTGCTTATTTAACCATGTTTGTTAAGGATATGCACTTAAAACCTCTTTCTTTAGTACTCTGTCCCACATTCTGCTCAGATAATTGATTCTTTCTGCGTGACATCATGTTGCTTTTCCTGCTCATATATCAGCTGTTATTTTTTTCTTTCTCCCCCTCCCCCCCTTATTTATTTTTTTTCTTTTCCCTTCTCTTCTCTTTTATTTTTCTTTTGTCTTCAGCCTGTTCTGCAAACTTGGAGTTCTTGTCAGGCATAGGATTTCACTGTTTGGTAAGGAGACCCTTGACAAATACTAGCATGGCCATCACTTGGTTTTCTTTGCCATTTTTGCATTGTGTTATGTGCTGCTTTGTTGCATGCTGCATGGCTGCATGGCTGAAATGCATGGTCTTCACAGACCACTAATTATTTAGGCTGGTAGATGACAGAATTTAGATGGAATAAAAAGCTTTTGTAGTTACCAGTTTGGGGATTTTTGTTTTGTTTTCCATGTGTCTTAACTAATATCTGGATTTCATTATCCTACTGAAGAATTCTGCTGAGTCAATTATTATTACTAATTTGTAATTTGATTCTAAATCATTCGGGGAAAAACAGAGCATTGGAACTGCACATTTGTATTGGAAAGTTATTAAGGAAAATTTGTAGTGGGCTGAAATGCTTAGTTATGTTCTGTGGAATTCTTAAATATTCCCAGATGTGCTTGACTCCACATACGCATGTATACTATCTTCTGGTATAAGCTAGCAGGAGCTCGGTGTTTGTCTTATGCCGTGTGAAAATCACTTAATTGAAGTCAATTTGAAGTCTCTATCAGGTGTATACGATATATACAATATGTGGCACAGTCATTTACTCCGCAGTTTTATTTATGCCATGATGATAGGATAGTTGAAATAGTACGTCCTATGCATATATAGCTTCTATAATGGATGCGTTGCAAACTTCAGCATCCATGAACATACCTAATTGGCTAATTATCTAGCAAAATAGAATTTGATTAAGATAGCATGCATCTAACTTAATTCCTGCATATTTCATTCAATTTGAAGGGAAGGAATTCACATGCTGCACCAGTGTGGTGTTTAAAAAGCTTACAGACCATTATGAAAACCATTAAATGTAGAAGAACTAAAGTTATTTTTGGGATATGGCTTTTAAATATGTTTTGGGATGAGCTGAGTAGATTTGTCTGTAAAGTCAGAAGATCATGGGAGGAATGGGGTAATTTCTGCAGCTGTGTGACATTGCAGCTTTTCTTGAAGGGTGGAGTATGTCACAAATGTACACATAAGCCCTGGTTTATACCCTAGGTTGTTTCTTCAATAGCTTAGGTATACTAATAAAATTTTGCAATTTTTTTTTCTTGTGTGAAATTGTTTTCCTGACTTTTTTTTCTAAAATGAGTAACAGTTGAAGTTAAAAATCTAAGTCAATGTAACTTTCTTCAGTGCTAAAGAAAAGATCTTTTCTATTCCATACCTCAGCTTGCTTATTTCTTGTGGTTTGGCTTGGTTCAAGAGATAGGAGATAGGTCAGATGGGACAGGGTGACTATTCACCATGGCTACAGTTTGTTTTTTGACTCTTTTCCTAGTGTGCAGTAACTAACAGAATACAAAATCTTTATGCCAACACAGAAGTGTACTGTAGTTTTTCTGTGAGTTATGACAAGGTCACCATAAGATTCTGGAGCATGGTCATTTATTGTGGACCTACAAACTAGAGTCAAAGTCACTTACAGCCTGCCTTACCTTGACAGTGAATTACATGGTAGAAAACCAGATCAAAAGAATTGCACTTAGTCCAGCAAAGACAAGGTCTGTGTAGAGGAGGGGGAGCATGCTCATGAGCACAGCCTCTGAGCACAGCTGGGGCCTAGAAAGTTACTGGTGTGTTTTGGAGGAATCTTGAATGAGAAAGAGTTGCTCGATAATAACCTTTGTGGATAGCGAGGAGTTTGCTATAACAAATAGCAAAATGCTATATAGGTTTGCTATATAGGTGTTTTATATTCTTGTGAATTTGAATGGCACTTCTGAAGATACAGCTGCATGTATGAAATGTATTGGTAAAAGTCACGTAGCTCAAGCTGTATTTAGAAGTCTTGATAAAATGTAAAATTAAGCATGCAAGTCTTCCAGAGTGAACTTAAACAGTTAATTGCATTTGATACCGAAGTGTCACTGAGATTATGGAATTGTAATCCATCATGGAATTATTATTTCTTTACACTGTGAAAGTAAATTTTGACTCTAATAATTTACTGTTTGAGAGCTGTAGCTATTTATCAAGACTATTGATTTATTATTAGTGGGTTGATTTTGAAAATATTTAGTGAAAAATTTTGGTGAATTGAGCATTTGAATTTATATTTTCTCAGTTTAAAAACCAAATTGATACGGCTAGTTTGATTTACTTTTTATGTTGTTTAATCTCCAGTAAGGCATTCTTTCTATATAACTATGTAAGTAATTTTTTTTAAAAAAATCTTCATGTCGGTAATATAGAGCCATGTAATCTGAAACAAAAATTAGCTGGGTAAGACATCAGATAAGAAAGGCCTGGTTTTGCTCACTCATTTTTGAGAACTTAGATAAATTAATCAGAGGGATTCCTAAAAAGAAACAGAAGGCTCTCTCTGCCTAATACCATCCTGAATTTGTAAGTGTCCTTCCAGTGAAGCATTCTGGGATCAATATCCGTAGCACTTCCACAATACAGCAACAATTCTTCCCTCCTGATATAATAATACAGCTTTCTGAATTATGTAGGACTGAACCTCAGATTATTAAACAAACTCGGCTGCACAGTTCGTGGGATCAGCTGCATTTGTAATACATGCTGAATGGTGATCCAACCATCATCCTAATATTTATACTAGCTCCTGGGATACTTTTAGCCTTAAAACCTCTTGAATTCATGTGGTTTAGTATTTGCCTATGTCCAGCCTCAATATATTGTTTTGAGTTGTGTGAAGAGTTCCTTTAAGGAACAGCTCTTGTTTCAGTTTTTATCCTATTGGATTGTACTTACTAAGAAAAGAATATTTTTGATTTGATGAAGGTACATATTTACACTGAAGTATTTGCTATAGTAAAAAACCCTAGTTTTATTAGAAATCCCTTATTTTAGGTTTCATAACTCAGTTTTAAAAAAATAAATATGTCCTTCTGAAATTAGCTTCTGACCACAGGTGGGAAGCAAACTGATTCTTGCAATGTTCAATTTAAAAGGATTATTTTGTGTTTTAACTGTGGTATTTTAATGTAAAGTATAAAAAAATACTTTTTTTTTGGTGGGCTTTTGTGTTAGAAACACTGAAAATAGCTATATTCGTGACATTGAAGAAAAGCAAGAGACAGAATTTCCACTGAACCTAAACCTGTCTTTTGTAGGAAATTGCATTTTCTGTGATTCTGTAGCAAATCCTGTCTGCAGGAGATATTTCAGAAAATAAGTTTCATGATAATTTTGAAAGTTTTTTTAGTTTTACATGGATAAACTCTAATATTTCAAACAGTTTAGATTGAAGGGGGCTGCATTTATCATAGTCACTGAATTCTGCTCTGATATCCCAGTCTGTGGAACCACCCACACTGCAATATCTGCTGCAGTGATGTGCCTAAAGCTTGTCTGGTTTTCAGAAGAACTAGATGAATTTCTGCTCCTTCCATCTGGTGGCAGCATACAAAGTACCTGATTCCTGAGAAATATATGGCTCTTGAAATATGTCTACATAGTATAAATAGATTGACAATGTAAATTTTCAGGGAACTAGAGTAATCATCTCTATTGTCCACTATAGCATGCAGTGTATGAACACAGGCACGATGATTGTTAAGATGCTATTTCATGACAGTCTAATCCACAGTCTTAAGTCTGGGTTGCTTTGAGTACTTCCCTCCATCCCTGCTGTCATTAGCACAGTCCTGAAATCTCTTCTTCATCAGCACTGGCATTCATATCACCAGAGCAGTAAAATAGTAAGGGATAAAAATAGGAGCTGACAAAAAAACCCTTAATCATTGGGGCATGGTGTTTGGGGTTTTTTTTTCTTTTTTTTTAGGATTATTTTAAGCCACCTAAGTGTTCTCTCGACTGCTCACTGTATTGTTGCAAGACTGCCAGTGCAAAGAGTGGGGCTGGCTGGCTATGGGCAGCCGTGGAAGCTGTAGTTAGGTTTGTTTCATCTGTTGTGGATGTACACCACAGCCGTGCCTCCTGTTTTGATAGCACAGAAAAACATTGTCAGTGCTGCAATAAACCTCCCACTCCTTCCTTGCAGTTTATCTTTTAAAATCTCTATTTCACTGAAACAGTTACTAATTTTAGTTGAATGTTTGCCTATATTTTCAAGTGAAATAACCACCAGTGAGAAAGTATAGTATGCTGTATGCAGATGAAAGTATTTTCAGAAATCTGTCTTGTCTTAAACATTAAATGTATTTTTTTTTTTTTTTTTTTTTTTTTTTAGTTAAGAAACTTTAAATATAGAGAAGAAGAAAAGATGTGTAGGTGTGTTCATTTTTGCAGAGATGTAGGTTTTTAAAAATAAATAAGTAAAGAAATAAGCTGTGGGTCTAATTTGTATAGCCTCAATCTGTTCTGGACTTACAAAATGAAGTTAGAAGTGGCTTATATATGGCAACATCTTGGGATGTACAGATGTATACAAGGCATATTGTGTGTAACTTCTCTTTTTACATACACAAGTTTGAAAAAATAATTGACTATGGGAGATGCATATTGTGTCAGAGACTCTTACTTACGTGGGCCACACCTGACCGTGCTATGAATGGCTGCAGCCTATTGGTAACACCAGGGAACTAACCTTTTTGATGACATTTTATGTAAAAGTTCTCTTCCCGCAACAGCAGCTTGTGAAAGTAAACGACTTTTATGTTACTGAGAGGGGGAAGATAAATGATAAACTTGAAACAATTAAAGGCAAATTTATAGAACCTAAATAAAAATCAGACAATACACTGCAGCTCTAATTAACCCCACATTTAAGTGCTTCCATCTTGACTGCCTCAGCTATTTGACGAGAGATGCTTTACTGCCTCTAGTTACTGCATTTGTGTAAACAAGGCTAAGACAACTGCATGTTTTTTAACTTGAATGTTAAAATTATGCAGAAGTTCAATTGCTCTTCTGCTATGTCATTTACTCTTTCATTAAAACCAGAGATAGTGTTAGCAGAGTGTAGGTGTGTTATACAGTATGCTCAGCTTAATTGGTGGATAATTTTCCTCCCTGTTTAGGAAATGATGCAACGTCCATAGTCAACTGTCTTCACATACTGGGACAGACCTTGGATGCAAGGTAATACTGAATATATTTTCTAAAGTACAAAGGAAATCACGTAAGAAAATAATGTGCAGTCAGATTCAGGCTACCTGTGTAAGGCTATAGATTTTCAAAACTCAAGAAGTTATATATAGTATTGAAAAGAATTCTCATTGCAAAGTAGGTTAATTACTAGTTAACTGCTAGAGTTTGGCAGGACAAAATTTATAGTTTACACTTTCAACTTCAATTTAATCAATGGTGTCTAGAAACTGCTGGCTGTTAGTTCATCTCGTTTTAATTGCGTAACCATCCCAAAAGCACAATAATATTAGAAATATTTTGTTCTTTTGTATGTACTGTTTAATCAAAAAATTCAGGAATTAAATGCACATGGAGTGCAGTAAATCTGTTTCAGAGCATCTTCATTGCAAAGTTAATTCAGGTTCTAATTTGAACTAGAAAAACCCTTTTACATTGAATTCAGTGGTACTTTTAAGTTAAATTGAGCTGCTTGAGCCATTGTGAGGTTTATGGATGAGACAGTCTTGGAATATTGGAGGGTAATGTATTGCTTTTCGTTAATTGTATGGTTAACTACCTGTGACTGATAGTTGACACTTAGATCTTTGTGGCTGTGAAACAAAACATCATAGTTTTAACTACCTCCATGATAATTTAAGATAACTTTTTTCACTTTGCATTTACTTTCAGAGAATTGGCTGGATTAGGTGCAGATAGCTCTTTTGCTCAGTATCTTTGCAGAGGCTTAAATGAACAAATTTTACTTTCCATTCGCTATAGGATAGAGTCATGATCATTAATATGGCTCAGCTGTTGCATGGTAGTCCTTTGAGTTGCAACGTCTTGGGTTTTTTGTTATAAATCGTCTGTGTTCTATGCAATCATACAGATGGAATACAGATTCAGGTGGAAATCAACAATTCAGCTCTTGGTAGAAATGTAAAAATAGCTCCAGACAGGGATTATGGGATCCATGGAGTTTACATGAAAGTTTGAAAATATTGCCATTTAAACTGTATATATTTACTCTTTAAAACAAACAAATGAACAAACTGGACTGTTGCTGAATTTAAAAAATAATTTCATCTGGATTTACTTCACGAGCCTAGCCTAGATGGATACATTCCTTAAACAAGGGATCTCTGTAACTGAGCTAGTTAAATAAGGTAATAATTCTTCTGGATTATATCATTACATAACTGATGATGGTGTTATAGTTATGTAATCAACACATTTATTTATTTGAAAAAAATATTCGCTTGTTTTCACTCAGTCCTTTATGATGCCTTTATTCTGGAGGTAGAAATATGACTGTCATTGTTGAGAAGACTTTCTGAGTTCTAACTTGAGATAGTTCTTCTCTTCCCAGAGTCATAAATTGCAGACTTACTCATTCTTATTCTTTTTTGTTAGTTTTTTTTTTTTTCCCCTCTGAAGGCAAATGAATCATTTAAATTATAAATTTTAAAGGGCTTTATTTTCTCCATGTGAAACCAGATGACATAGCCTTGTATTCTGCAGGATATCTATGGAATGTTTTTTTGGTAGGATGTTCTGCTATGAGATTTTGCAATATCAGAAGATGAAAGATTTTTCTTCAGATCTTTATTATCGCTTTCATATAAGCCAAGACTAGGCTTTATTCCATGTCTGTCTAATGGAATATTCTTTTTCATTCTTTTTGCTTGCCATATACAGGACTGTGATGAAGACTGGTCTGGAATCTGTTAAGATAGCATTGAGAGCATTTTTGGACAATGCTGCTGAGGATCTGGAGAAAACAATGGAAAATCTTAAGCAAGGCCAGTTTACACACAGCAGAAACCAGCCAAAGGGAGTTACACAAATCATTAATTATACCACAGTTGCTCTCCTGCCAGTGCTATCTTCATTATTTGAGCATATTGGACAGCACCAGTTTGGGGAAGATTTGATATGTATGTATTATTTACAAGTGTCATGCCAATAAAATACCTATAGTGTTATGTAGTAAGCGTTACTAGATTCTCAGTTCTATTAGAGAAGGACAAATCCTATGTCATTTGACAAAATCATGATTGATTTAATCAAAGATTTGTTGTAATCGACCTAGAACAGCCTGTGTGTTTTGGTGGACTTTGTGTAAATATTAAAGCAGATGTGGCTGTGGTTAGACAGTCAGAAGGCTCAGTTTTATTGATAACTTTACCATAGATTTACTGTGACTTCGTGTGTGAAAAGTTACTTTGTATACGTTGATTTTTGCTCTGTCTGTAAATGAGTTTATACTATCAGAATGATGTTATTCCATCATTCATGCACTTTGGCTCAGTTTTATTTAGCAGCGAATTTGGGTGGGTGCATCTAAGGTCCTCAGGAACACTGAAAGGAGCTCCTGAAGAATTCAGGCACTGGAGAATGGAATATGTGTGAGACTTTGGATATAACATTTCTGTAGAGATTCTGTTTATGGCACATTTGGTGTCCTTTATTTTCCCAAACCCCATCTCTGCGAGATGAGATTTTGCAGTCTGCAACAAAAAAATTTAATGTTATGTATTTTAGGAACTCCACAGGTAGTCTGCTGTCCAGCCGCACTAAAGGAGGCAATTTCCTCTGTATAGCTAAGTCTGTTATGGAAATAAATGAGAGAAGGACCTGAAAGAAAAGAATATCAAATTATATTTGTGTTCTCTTTTTAGAATCTGGAAAAGTATTTAAAATAGCATTAAGAGAACTGTTTTTGAAAATTTGGAGTTGTATTAATGGATTTGGATGTGATGAGATATAAACATTTGCTTTTCTCCTTAAATTATTTCTGTAAAATTCAGGAGGCTTTGAAAAGAATCCAGAAAAAGTCATTTATGGGGTTCATGTACATCACATGTTGATCATAAACCACTTTGTCAGACATCAACATGTTAATGCCCTGTATAATTTTTGACCTCTGATATTCTGTATTTTGGAACTTCATTAGCCATTGATTCCTCATCACTTCATTTGGTATTCTTAACCAGCTATTCTGCATACATCACACTGGTGTTGAACACCCAATTTAGAATTCATAAACTGAGAAACAGTAATTAATTTAAATTGCACCAACTTATTTTGTCTAGAGCATAGTTGGAAAGGCTAATTTTTCTTACACACAGGCTCTCTTTACGTCTTAAGAATAAGATAATCCGATGACTCTGATCACAACATCTTGACCTGGTACTTGTACCTAAGAGTATAATTACACAGAGTACTCTGTGGTGTGATCATGTACAAGCATGGGTCACTATACCCAAGGTTACTCTTATCACATAAAAATACTCCAGGATGATCCAGACTCAAATCACAGTATAGTAAAGACTCAGGCTGGTAGCTTTGATGCACTATCTTGTTGGCTCTCCCAGCTCATTAAGTCTTGTTGTATATGACTCCCAACATTTCCTTGCATACTGGGGGAAGATATTTAAACTGTGGAGGAGACTAGAAAAAAATCTATGTAAAGAACGGGAGTGTTGTCCTTCCTGATGATACTTAGACTATTGTTACATTATTACTGCAGATTATGTTCAAAAAGCATTTTTTTTCAAATAGATGTTAAAGTTATTCTCACGTTTTTGTGACTGAAACATTTGATAATTTCAAAGCATTCTTTGGTGAAGTATTTACAGGAACTAAAGGATTTTTTTTTTTTTTTAATCCTTTGATTGTTATTAGGTACATGCTATTACCTGGTATCTGCATCTAAATTTAAAAAAATACAAATTGTGATTAAAAGAATGAAATATCTGTTTAAACAGGATTGCCTTTCTTTTGTAATATATTTTATACAATGGTGTTACATTTGTAAATCAATTTGTTCCCTAATATTTTTTTTTTGCACTTTCAGCACTTAATTTGATTTAGCATGAATCTTTCTTAAGTGCTAACAAACTAGGAAAGATTCACTGGCACACATTTTTAATAGTTATTAAATTAATAATTATCAGCTTATGCAATTAGATGTCTTGGCAAAGAGCTGGTATGCCATTAATTTCAGAAAGTTAGTGCACTAGTGAAATATGTTTACTGTCTTAGCTGGTAACTTAGTGTTGAAGTAAATGGAAGTTTTGAGTAAAAGCTATGGCACTCGGTGGTCAGAAGGCTTTTTCTATTTAGAATGTGATTTATGTGGATTGCCTTTGATAGTTTATTCTCATTATTGATTATCATATAGCTTATTAATAATTCAGTTATCAAAAGAAATAATTTTAATTATACAGAAATGTATTGCAAAGAAAAATCTCTTTATACCTATCATTTTCTGATTTTCTTTAGTGGAAGATGTTCAGGTCTCCTGTTACAGAATATTGGCCAGTTTATATGCTCTGGGAACCAGCAAGAGTATCTATGTAGAGCGGTAAGAAGAAAAAGCGTTCCTCTGTTTTTAATATTTGTGTTTATATTTAGCTTCAGGAATACGCAGTCCAGAAATGAGTATAGGAAAAGATTGGTTTGGAAAGATATCTTGAGAGGAAAAGGTGCTCAGCTGTTAAGTGGAATGCAGCTGCATTTATTATAATACACTTAAAATGTTGCACTGTTTATCTAAATATATTTCATAATTAAAACAAAAATCACAAAGTTATCTGACTTTACAATAAATATCACTTAATTTGAGGTTCAGCTGAGGAGTTTGAAAAACACGCCATTCAGCTCAGCTGTTGTTATAATTCTTCCTTATATATTGCTTAATTTTGATGTATATTTTTTTATTACCATAAATTTAATTTAATTTTTCACTCATACAATACTACTTCTTTTCTAGCTCAATTACCCAGGGAAATGAGATTTTATAATTATTTTTTTTTTGTGCACCTGTGTATCTGCTAACCTCTGTCCAAGTTACATTTGGTCTGTGTAAACCATATTCAGCCAAAAAAAGAGACGTAGATAGGTCAGTTCTTAAAGCTGAATAGGTGTCCTATAGGGACTGGCACTGTTCTGAGGGAAGGCTAAACAGAACTTACACATGGCAGATATTGGCAGTAATCTAGGACATTCATATACCTGTCTGCTGTCCAGCAAGTCAAGCTGTGCGTAGCTCCAGAGCAGCCCCGTGACATAACCTTGCTCACTTGGCAGCAGTATCATAGGAAGCGTTATGAAGAAAAGTGGGTCCAAAGTTTATAGGTAACAAAACACACATCTGTAGAAAACCAGGTTTCATTATCACATAAGGGATGTAAAATTAATTGGTTTTGGTATTTGGCAAAGAAATGATGTGGGGTTCATGAAGACGAAATATGTCAGTGTAGGTGACGTGTGTGTGGTTGTCTACAACCATTTTCATAAGTGAAAAGCACGTAGCATGCTCTTTGTAGGTGCATGTGATGGATGTATGCTTTGCTTATGAAGATCTAATGAAAAGGAAAAAAAAGAAGAAGGAGCAAACAAGATAAAAATGGGAATTAAGTTGGATTTAACAAAATCAAGTTTAATGAGTTAGGTCTAGAAAATACTAAGTTCCTAAAATAAGATACTAATATTGACCAAAGATTAATTTTGTTAAATTAGTTTGGAAGCATTCTTTTTTTGCTTGGAAGTTCATGGGACTTCTGGATTTCTGTCATCTATATGGCTCAGCTTCAGCAGCTAAGGGTTTCTCACATGTTGAAAATCTGCTCTGATCAGGTGAATTAGAAATGAGAAAGAATAGTTTTAAATGTCCCCTGAAGGGCCCAAGTAAAGTGACAAGGGATCACTTCTTCCTAGAGACAGGCTTTTTGCACTTTTGACCCACATAAGGAATTTTGATTATCAAATAAATGTTGTCATATATTTGAAGAAATTAGAGCAATGTTGCAAAACTTTCAGAGTTATTGATCAGTAGAAGCAATTTTTGGCTCTCTGAAGAACTTCCATGCTAGACCAAGGTCTGATTATTGCTGTTTCTCATAAAAAGGAAATTATATCACTCAAATAAAATTATAGTTGTATTTGGTCTCTTGGTCTATTCAGCAGCTCTTTCTTAATAGTAGAAATTAGAAAGTCAGTAAAGTTGAGAGGAAAGTAATAGAACAGAAAGCATTGTTACGATGACTTCGGGTTTTCCCTAAATGTTCCTCACTGGCTCTCAGCTAAATAAGCCACCTTTGTCATTGTGAATCTTAACATTTCATTTGTATATTAGCAGAACGTTGCTGGATTTTAGTTTGTATTACCTATTCTTGTGTTGGTGATCCTAGTAATGTTGTGGTTTACCTCTTTGAGATGAGCTCATCTCAGAATAAAAATGAGGCTGGTATACAACTACCCTGAGGAGTATTCAGTCATCAAAGATGTGTGTGCATAACAGCGTTTGTTAATTCACAGGCAACGATCAGCACTGGGAGAATGCTTGGCTGCTTTCTCGGGTGCATTTCCAGTGGCTTTTTTGGAAACTCATTTGAACAAACATAACATCTACTCAATTTACAATACCAAGAATGCGAGAGACAGAGCAGGTATTTCCAGAAACTCACGTGATGGTTATGAAAACAAAATTTCACAATAAGTGCTGCTTGCCTTGATACATGTGTTTTGGCATGTGTTTTATATGCAATAATTCTCTTGTCATCTCTTGCTTGTGTTTCCTTCCCAAATCAATGGGCTAAGTCTAAGTAATTATTTACCAAATAATTGGCAAAACCAATTATTTTATGTTTCTAAAGATACTGATGATTTTGGTTTGAGATACCGTTCTCAAAATGCTACTTTGGAATCAAGTTATTGAAGGGGCTTTGCACATATCTCACATACTGTATATTTGATGATAAAATTACGTATTCTGATCAGTAACTAGTTCCTTAGTTATCTTATGCAATATTGGGTCCTTAAAACATACAGGCTTGCAACTGAAGCAAAATACTTTTGCCTATTATTGCCTACTTTTAATAATATACTCTTAGAAATATGTATTAATAATATACTACTAGAAAGTAAATGTACTGCAGAGTAGTATGTAGATTATTTTTTCTTTGTTTGAAATACAAGAGAGTACAGATACTTTCCAGTAACATTATGTGCGTTTAGTTTGCATTTACCTTTTTGTTCCATTCTGCAACTCTTGATGTTTCTTATGCTAAAACACAGTTGTGGAATAAGGTCGTATGCCCTAATTGTTTCTACGGTAAATAGAAGTTACAGTAGAACTGTACAAACTCTACATTTATACTAGAGTGTGAATGATGTCAAAGATATATATAGATGACAGTGTAGAAGATGCCAATTTATGATGGCATTAATTTTATAACATCATCTTTAGTTTTAAGAAAGGAAGCATACCAGATTTATTCTTCAAAGAGGTGTAGTCTCTTATCTTGAAAGTATCAACAGCCATGTTTACTTACTATATATACTCTAGCTTTTTTAATACATCTAGAAAGACAATCATCTGTATCTTCATTGATTTTTTAACAGAAATTTGCATTTATTTTCCAAAATCTCATTAAGTTTGAAGAAGACTCAGCGGTGGCTATATAAAATGTATTTGGGTCTGAATAGAAGAAGAGATGGCTTTCGGAAAAAGACTAACCATAGGCTATGTTGATAGAAACATTTGGAATCACAAATTGCATGCTAAATTTTCAACATATTGATATCTGTATATCTCATTGTGTGTGCACATCAGGATATTCAAGAGTTAATAATGGTGCTTACAGATTTTGTTTGTACATGAAAGAAAGTGCCTCCAAAACCAAAGGCAATTGCAGGGTCTTTTCAGAGGGAGGAACTGATAATTCAAATAACTTGAAAAGTAAACATTTACAATCAGAAATTCACCTCCAGAAGTCAGTTTCTCAGAATCTGCTCTACTCATTTTGTCAGGTAGTGATTTTTTTTTTCCTTCTATTAACATTCCAGGTTTCACCTGGTATGTTTTGAAGAGGTGTTTCATTGTATCCATTTGTTTCATCAACTGCCAAGCTTATGTTGGAAGAAATTCTGAAATTTGGGCTTTTATTTTGAATACAGCAAACTGCATCTGATTTCTCTGAATTAATTCCATAATAATTACATTGTTGAAGCTTCCATATAGGAATTATTTTTATTATAGGAAGTTTTATTGTTGAAGTCAATATAAACAGTTTATTGCTCAACGGTATGAAAGTACCTGGCTTTTATTGTTGTTTGGTGTTTTTTCCTTGGATCAGAAGGGCATAAATATAAATAGAAAATGAAAGACATATGGGATAGCAATTGAAAATAATTTTTTTCCCCTCTATGACTTAGTTTATTGATTCTTTGATTTTTTTTTTTTTTTCAATAGTTCTCAATTTGCCTACTAGTGTAGAAGAGGTTTGTCCAAATATTCCTTCTTTGATGAAGCTAATGGAAGAAATTGTGGAACTGGCAGAGTCTGGTATTCGTTACACACAAATGCCACATATCATGGAAGTGATACTGCCTATGCTGTGTAGTTACATGTCACACTGGTGGGAGCATGGGCCAGAAAACAACCCCGACAAGGCTGAAATGTGCTGCACAGCCTTGACATCAGAGCACATGAACACTCTGTTGGGTAACATACTGAAAATCATCTATAACAACCTTGGGATTGATGAAGGAGCCTGGATGAAGAGATTAGCAGGTAAGATGTAAAAATAAAGTAAATAAATATACAAGCATGTGTGTGTGCATATTAGAATTTACATATATACACACACACTCTGAATTACTTTGTAGTTTCCCTGTTAAAGCTGGAGTAGATCAACACTAGTATTTTTTATGTTTTTAAGTGATACAGATCTTGATGAACCAGAAATATTAAGTATAAAGAAAGAACAGTGCAAGCAGTATGTTTTAATCTCATAGTAGTAAAGGATGTACATGAGACCATTTCTTCTCCCCCTGAATGTACATATACACGTTTTACAGTATATCAAATTTAAGGACTATAGTTATTTAACCCTTTTTCATTATATAGCAAGTTTTGATTTTCAGACATCACACAGTTTCTTGCTGCTCTGTAGCTGGGTCCTTAAAATACTATTTTGAAGCTGTATGTAGCTTTGACAATGAAATATGGAAATATGTCATTTTAGTAATCCTTACATTAACTTCATTGTGATAACACCTTAAATTGATTTAAAAAACAGTTTATTTGTCAATGTATGTTTCCCTCTGTAAGGAAGTCACTTCAGTGTTTTGAACTCAGTTTTTCTGTTAGGCTTTCTCATGACTTTTCAGTACTTACTCTACTAGGAATTTCATTCATAGTAGCATTCAGGTTTCCTGATCTTTTGAAGGATAAGTGGTAACTGGCTAAAATGCTTTGTAACCTAACCGATAGGTTACAAATAGTTTTGCACTAATGGGCCCAGAAAAAAAGCTAATTTACGTATTCATTTTTATGAGTGGAGTTGCTAAAAGCATGCGGTAACAAGTCTGAAATGGCTGGTTGATGGATGGTTGGATCAGTCTCATTTCTGTCTACACACAAACCTTCCAGCGTCTGAATGTGCGTAATACAGGCAGGCTGTTTTAGTAGGTTTGCAAATATCTAGAACGTGCTTTCCACTTCTAATTCACTCAAGCTAAAAAGCAAGGTTCAAAAAGAGGAGCCAGTGGCTGCAAAAATTTGTATGTGCATTATGTAGCTATATATGTATCCACCCATACATACCATTAACCAACCACATTACTCAATAACGTTATGCAGGCAGATATCAAGAAGTTGACAGAATGCCGTCAAAGAAGTATTTCAAGTTTTGTGAACTTGCAGGCTTAGTCTGTGAAGTTGTAATTTCTGCCCTCATAGTTACAAAGTGAGTTGACTGTGAAATCCTGACCACATTTAATTCTTGGCAAAATTTCTGCTGATTTCAATGGGGGCAGGATTTTACTCTATAGCCTAGGAATGAGATCCAAGAATGGGGGAAAGTAAACGTTTGTATTGTATTTTGTGGCTAGGTATATATTATAATGCTCATTGCCTTAAATAGTGTTTTCCCAGCCCATCATAAGCAAAGCGAAGCCACAGCTCTTAAAGACACACTTCCTGCCACTGATGGATAAGCTAAAGAAAAAAGCAGCAGTGGTTGTATCGGATGAAGAACATCTAAGAGCAGAAGGCAGAGGTGACATGTCGGAGGCTGAACTGCTCATCCTAGATGAGTTCACCACTTTGGCACGGGACCTCTATGCCTTCTACCCTTTGTTGATTAGATTTGTGGACTATAACAGGTATGTGGAGAGGAATAGGTCAATGAATCTCATAACATCTTCCTGTTTGCTGGTACCATCTCTTATTCCTTGATATGCCTGGCACTGAGTTAAAGTAGCTTTTACTCATCCTGCCAATCTTGAAGTTGCTCAACCTCATGCTTTGTGACTTTTAGGAGAAGCTGGGGTCTTTTGAAGAAGAAAACAAACAAAAAAGGTATAATCCAAATCTTCTGTGGATTAGACCTGAGATTAATGTAAAAGGATTTAAAGGGGTTTGAAATAGGAAATCAAAAAGCCACTGCTACCAGAAAGGATTAAAAGCATGCATGCTTGGTTTTGTTGGCTTGTATCCTGGTAAAATGTTGAAAACTGATTTCAAAGCATAAAGCCAGTGAGGATCATCCGCATTTCCACCCTTCTACCAAATTTTAGGGCAAAATGGCTGAAAGAGCCCAATCCTGAAGCGGAAGAATTGTTCCGCATGGTGGCTGAGGTCTTCATTTACTGGTCAAAGTCACATGTAAGTAATTCCTTGGTAAATACTTGTTTCAATTAACTTTCTTAGTAGGTAGATCAATTAGTTAGTGGTTGTGTTTGTGAAAGCATGTTTAATGCCAGCAGTGAAACAACAGATGGAAAGGTATTAATGACTTGCATTTTTCTGACACTTTTAAAATTCTTGAATAGCTTGGGGAGTTGGTGGGTGTTCTGAAGCATATTAACAAGGAATGTAGATGTTTTTCATATAAATTCTGGTTTGTTTGGTTTGGGTTGTTTGGGGTTTTTTTGGTTAGTTTTTTTGCTTTTGGTGGAGTTTCGTTTTGTGGGGGGGGGGGTTATGTGTAAAGCTCATTGAGGTCTGTGTCCTTACCTTGTTTTTTCTCCAATCGGTTATTTTCACCCCCAAAGCCTTTTTGTAATCAGATGTATGGCTACTAAATTAGTAGTAGCTTTCTCATTAAAGTCAATTTTCCTAACTTGTGTGGTCTGTCTGATTGAGCCTCTTGGCAGAGTTACAGTTAAAATCCTGTGGAAAGGTCTTCAACGTGACTAGTAGAACAAGGGTTTCCTAAGGAAGTGTGCAGCTCTTATTTACAGTCGCTTAATTTCTAGATTTGTATTTCTTACATAAAAGTTAAATGTATATAATTCAATTATTAAGCTTAGGTCTATCTATAGCTGGATTGAATGAAGGCAAGTCAGTAAGCATTCTAAGAGCAAGGATGTAGCAAATATATCTTACAAGCAATTCTCAGAATATAGTACTTTTTTCCTAGATGATACTGTCATATTTACCAGTTAAGGATTTCTTCTTAATTCCACTATTACAAAATTTACGCTTGGTTCTCAAGCCTGATTGTTCTGGTTCATATGTCATAATCAACCGAGGCATCTGCATTAAGACATAATCAGGCACCATCACTGGTAGCGTTTAAATAAAAATAAAACATGATTCATGTAAATACTGGAACAAAAAGAAGAAGAAAACCAGAAGAGACTAAATACTATCAGGCATTTTGATCTCTGCATGGGCTATTGCTATACTAAATTTCTTTTCTGCCATAATTTCAATTATCTCAAGTTTGGGAAACAAGATGCTTTATTATTTGTGTACTTGTGCCTGAATTTGACTGTAAAATTTATTTATAAAATTTGCTGTGCATGGAAACTCATTGCACAGTAGATACATGCTGGATCATCATATTACTTGTGTATTCATAAGTTCAGTCTTTCATTTAAAGTTTCTTATGCATCTGTTTATAGTGGATTTTTTAATGGGGGGGGAAAAATGGAATGAACAATTTATGAGTAAGGGAAAACCCAGATGACTTCTATTGGTTAGAGGAGGAGTAAGATTTTTATCATAGCAATTTCATAGCCAGATAAACATTCCTTTCTAACAGAAAAAATACAAAATACACGACCCCCTGAGCTGTGTCATGTAAATAAAGCTGGAACACAAGTCCATTACTGATCCATTAATTTCTTCTGACATTGTCTTATCTTTTAGATTTTACAAATTTCTAGTTAATTTATATTTTTATTTAAGGTTTGTTAGAAAGGTTCCCCATATATCTTAAGTGCTTCTAACTGAGGTCTTTTATATATTTCCAGAATTTCAAAAGAGAAGAGCAGAACTTTGTCGTACAAAATGAAATCAACAACATGTCTTTCCTTATCAGTGACACCAAATCTAAGATGTCCAAGGTAGTGTAAAGATTTTTATATTTTTCTGTTTGCAGAAGGGAAGGAGACAGGCTCCATAGAAGCACTATTTTATTTTATTATTTTTTTTTAATACCTGTTGAAAACACTGGCTTGAGAATCAAAAAGTAGTTGTTTGAGAAACACAGTGGACTGTCAAGATTTGGTGCAAAATATTGACAAAGATATAATGGCAGTTCCATCGGATAGGGTTGTTGCTGTGTGTGTAGTAAGGAAATTGTCAAACCAGAGACAAATACAAAGTTGCTAGTACAATTCTTCTATTTAATATTAATTTTTTTTTTTGTTCATCTTTTCTTTGTGCTGCAGGCAGCAGTTTCTGACCAAGAGAGGAAGAAGATGAAGCGAAAAGGTGACCGGTACTCTATGCAGACCTCTCTCATTGTGGCAGCACTGAAGAGATTACTTCTCATAGGCCTAAACATTTGTGCTCCTGGAGACCAAGAGCTGATTGCACTGGCCAAAAATCGATTCAGTATGGTAGGTGCTTTTTTTTTGCACTTCTAAAAGGTAGAAGTATTTCACTAATTAAATTCTTTGAGTATTTGCCCCCATGCTCATTTTTACAGCATGACACAAATAATCAAGACTAAAGTTCCGTAATATAAAGGCACAATGGGTGACTGTGGTAGGTAGTAATCTACATATTGTTCTCATTTTCAGGGCATAAAGATTTCAGTTTGAACTTTCTTGTTTTCTAAATGATCGGTGTATGAAGAGAGATAACATTCTTAAATTGAAACAGTTATTTCTCTCTTACATTTTAATGTAAAATTGTGTTTGTTATATCTTATGTAGCTTGAATTTGGAAATGCAAATAAGAACTGGATATTTCTAGTTTCTGTGCCCGATATCATAACTAATTCCTTTTGATCACTGTCATGTGAATGCAATTATTTTTGCAGGGATAGACTGTTGTAAAATTGATTCTTCTAGGAGTAAACTCACAGTGCAATAATGTGATTGTAAATTGGAATATATTCCTTTCTCAAGATCTGATACTTTATACAGCCTAGTGCTTTATATGACCTTTGAACAGATGAAACAAATGTTTATAGAGTAAAAGATCTCCAAAAGAAATAGAAGTCAAATGAGAGAAGGTTGTGTTCATGATATTGGTTTCATTTGGTCAAACTTTGGTTTAAGTACGTATATGTGTTTATACTAGTAATTTTAATTTAGACTTGCATTTAGTGTGTTACTGTGGACAAATATAAATGATGCTGTCCAGAATTTGTTCCTGTGAGCTTGGATATGGCTAGCTCTGACACGATTCTCCTCACTCATCCTCGTTGTCAGTTTTATTCATCATCTGAACTAAGCCCAAGGCTGACATTTATATGAACAATATCTTTTCCTGATTACCTTCTAATTCCTAACTTATATGATTTGTAATTTATTGGCAGAAAGATACTGAAGATGAAGTACGAGACATCATCCGCAGTAATCTTCATCTCCAGGGCAAGGTAATCTATATGGCAGTTTTTAACATGATTTTTCTTCCTTTGAATTCGCTTTTTGGTGACATATAATGACAACCTGGCTTGGTTCATTAGGATAACTTATAGTCCCTTTTTCTCCTCTGTCAAGTAACTTGTTCATGTCAATTGTTAAAGTTTAGGTATTTAATGTGTTTATGTATGCATTATCTACAATAACATGTGGCTCTTCAAATCCCTGCCTACACACACCATTAATATGAAATTGGAGTTGGAAGCAAGGTCTATCGCTGTTTAAACTTGACCTTCTATTATTTGGGATAGAATCTGCAAAATGCTCACAACACATTGCATCAGTTTGAAGTGTAAAGAAAAAGGAAGCTGCCACTTTGGCATACTCTAGAGTGAAAAAGCTCTACTTTGCTAATTATTTTTCCTGGGTTTTAGTCCAGGGAAAAAAAGTATTTTGGAAAAAGTGTAGATTTTTGTTCTCAAATTCCGATTAGTGCCAGGTAGATAGCCCTAGGGAAAAAGTCCTGACCTAGCCCAGTGTAGCTGAACACTTTTATCAATGGTTCAAATAACAGCAAAGAAGAAGCCATAATGTGTAAGTATAATAAGATGATGTATATTCCTTCTTTATTGAAGGAAGATGGAATTGAACCTGTGGATGGTGCTTTATTTAGGATTGTCCTTTACCTCCTCCCCCACCCCAGGTTTCATTCACCTCAAGGAAGGAACTAACTAGTATTTGCTGTGCTCATTAAATAGTTACAAGAGAATAAACATGTGAGTTGGAAATCTGGATTTTTTTTCTGAAAGAGTACTTAGGAATCATCCAGAAGTCTAGATTCCACTGCAATTTGATGCATGGCAGTAGATTTCTTTGGGTTTTGGTTGTTTTTTTTTTAAATTACTGTGGTAATGGGATGGTTCTTCCTGAATAATATCTGAAGATTAATTTTCTCCCACCTTATGTTTTCTGTATATTGCTGCGATGTCAAGCAAGATTCTGTGGAGGCTGGGTTTCTGGGAGCTCACAAGAAGATAAAAGATTTTACAAAGCTAACAATTAACGTTTTTCATAAAATATTACAAGTGAAAGTCCAATAGCTTTAAACTATAGGGATACGCAGAGCAGAATTTACCACTGAAAACAAAAGATTTAGTTAAATCCTAAAAAAACCCTGGAAATAGTTTTCATTATATAGCAAGTATTGTTACATACTGAGAAGCAGAAGAAACCACACAGGCAAAATGCTAGGAACAAAAGAGTATTTATGAAGATCTTCATAAGCAACAGTATCTAAGCAGTAAGCCATGTGCATATAAACCTTAAATGTCTTGTGATTTTGTGTGTGAACTTCAGTAATGTTTTCTTAATTAAGATAGGTATTTCTGTTCTGACATTTTGAATATGTGTATATTGTCATTTTGGGAGCCATGCAGTTGTAAATCTTGCCTGGCATTTCATGTTGCTTCTTAGTACTTGTCCTCCTGTTTTAAATTAGTTTCTATTTTATTTCTTTAGGGTTACATTCTGCATATGGTATTAAGAAATTTCTGTCTTATTGCTTTGTTGTCTTGGAGTAATGATACTTCTTTCATACCTTGATCTGTGCTTTTCCTTCAGAAACTTCCTTTGCTTCAATTAAAAGCTTGCTGTTGTGCAGTAATATACCACCTCCCCTGTTTCTAAAACATGAGAATAAATATACTTCTAGTTTTCTTATGTTGATGAAATTTCATGGTGCCTTGATAATTAAGAAGGAAGTAATCTTAGCTAATCCAAAGTACACACTGATAGATCTTCCAGTTGTAAACTTTTCAGCAGTGACTTTGGATTTTCTTAATTGTAGAATGAACTAGCAGTGGAAGATGACATTCTGAAAGGGAGCGACATAACACATAGCTAACAAAGCTAATTAGCTGTTGTAGCTAGCTTCATTTTATAGCTATCTCTGTACTGCCTTAGTAGCTTTGAAAAGGTCTGGTTTTGTACTGTATGTGAAAAGCAGTCAACTCAACTGTGGACAAAATATATGGCATTTCTAGGGCTTCAAAACATCAATTATTGTTTCTTTTATTATCTTTATTATGATTTGTTATCTGTTGCTAAATAGTTTGTTCTCAGTGGCTTGAAATGTATCTTTTCCTGAATCATTTAGCACTGAAACGTTCTGGAGTTCACATTAAGTGTAAATTATTTAAAAGTATTATGTCTAAAGTTAAATTCAGTAGTTATTAACAAAGTACAATATAGTTTATTCAATAATTTACTGATGTCATTAGTATTCAATCATGAAAGTGGCTGAACCAAGTATATGTCAGATACAGTCAAGTATGGTGTTTCTTGTCAAAGAAAAATCATTCCGTTGTGCTGTTATACCACCCTTTTGTTGTCTGATTAAGTCAGACAAAAGGAATGTAGGCCAAATGGTCTTATAAATTTAAATTATTATTTAATGTTGTGAATGAATATGTAACTTAGTTATGGTGTTTGTGTAAGGTGTTTTCAAAACAGAGGGAAAATACTAGTTTTTGGAACAGCTGGTTCTCTTCCAACTCTAGCAATAGTCTTTCTTCAAATAGTGTTTTCTGTTAACCACTTTTGCTTTTCCACAGACACCATGTTCTGTCATTTATGTTAGAGCAAAAATGTAATTTATCTTGATTTCTTTTTGGAAAACTGCACTGTTTGAGAATCATCCTTCTGAATCTTTAGCTGTTAATGTTGTGGCGTCTATTTCATGCATTTGTCTACCTTTGTCTACATTTGTCTTCACCCTGTTTCTGTCTTTCCTTTCCTTGCATGCCTGCATGCTGTTACTCAGTACCGAGCCTTTTATTTCAAGAAATTGATGACGAAACTTGCATTCATTTTGACATGGATGAAGCTCAAGTCACCAAAATCTTCTTCCAGCCATGCTAATTCACACCTTGAAATGTCAACTACTCATACCCTTAGAAAACTACCTATAGAAAAAAGCTGTACCTTGATAGAATGTGAGGAGTCCTCAGATCAAAAGACATCTCCACCTGTGATTAAAAAGTCTTTTGTGGACTATCCATTCATGATGATCCAGTCAAATGCTCACACAAAGACTGTGGATGTGACAGTTGTTAAGAAATGGAAAAGCCGAAAGGTGGAAGAAATGCCTGCCAGTTGTGGCTTTCTAGGTTGTAATAAGCTATTATTGAGCAACTGTGTAAGTTTATAATCGTTCCTGGAACTTCACTAAACTATGTATCATAAGATGTTTTGTGGAGGCGAATTAGCATTATTGTTTCATCTTAGGCACACATTGAAATCTGGATCCACAGAGATGTTTTAGAAAAGTAAGTGTTGATGTAAACCCTGTTCAAATCTGTAGGGTTTAGGCTCCTAAATGCTCTAGTAATACAGGCCAGTGTGACTTAAATCTAAATTGCACACTCAGGAGTGATCACTGGCTGCAGCTCCTGCTATAATGGGTTACCTGTTGCGTTTGTCTTTGTTTTCATTGGCACAAGAAATGGTGGCAAAATGTGTTGCATAGGTGTTGATTAGCAGAAGCACTGGGGAGACAAAATGAACCAAAAAGGAGATTGTTAATGGTAGAACAGACTCACAGATCACTGAAATGGAAGAAATGAAATGTAAAGAGAAATGTAATAAAAATTATCTTTACTTCATGCAGTTATTTATAATTTCTAGGCTAATAAGCAAATGCATCTTGAATTCATTTTTAATAAGCTAATTTTTCATTGTTTAACTAGTAATTAGTAAAATTAGGACTTTTTAACAATTGAAAAAAACTAAAATAGAAAAATAAGACATAAATAAGACTAATATTACTAATTTCCATGACTGAAAACTTAAGTAACCACAACTAGTAAAACAACAGTTTCATTGTTGTTTGGTTTTAATGACTGGAAAGTCAGTGTACAAAGTTATGCCTGTCTACTCATATTCATTACTTTTCCTCAAATAATATATTCACTGCTGGTGCCAGTGCTGTTTGTTGGCCCGTGATCATTTGCCCTCTGTATGATTATTAGACTTTTAGCCCTCTGGAAGCTCTCAAGAAGCATTGCACAAATCAGTCTTGAGTTTTGTTCTCCTGGTCGGGGTAGTGGACACTGTATGGGTTAGCCACGTAAAGGTGTGGGTTAGACATATAAAGTGCTTCTGTTGTCCTTTGAAGCAGTTTCTGTACTAATTAGTGTTTGACCCTATGTGTGGAACATTTTGCCTTAGTGACCTGTGAAATCTTTCTCCTGCAGCTTGAGGATCCCGCCATTAGATGGCAGATGGCACTTTACAAAGATTTACCAAACAGGACCGAAGATTCCTCAGATCCAGAGAAGACTGTGGAGAGGGTCCTTGATATAGCTAATGTACTGTTTCACCTGGAACAGGTTAGTCACATTTTCCCAATTCCATTGCTCCTTAATCTAAACACAAGTATTCAGCCTCTCATTTATACTTGCACCTGCTGTACTTAATGTTACATTCTTTTTTTCTTCCATTTGATGGCTACTGGTTACGTGCTATGCCTTGTGTTTTGTAATCCAATATCGTGGTCATATCGATCACACGGTGTGTTTGCAGCAGCTCCAACAATAATTGATTTGGAAGTGGACTAATAAAGTGGTACCTGTATTTCAGCTTCCTTCTGGGGCATTTCAGCTAGCAGGAAGTAATTACTAAATTGTCCATGGACCATGAAATGTTGAGTAAAACCCAACTTAATTATTGAAAAAAAAACCCCATAATGCCTTTTTCCAGGGTATTTTTCCTCAGTTGAGATTTTTGAGTTATTGAAGTAACAAGAAACTTAAAGCTGCCTATGTAAATAACTGATTAGAAGCTGTATGTTATAGCTGTACAGAGTAGGACAGTCAGATGATTTGATACACAACTTCTCCAGCGATGGCTTAAGAATTTCGCTTCTATTTTTAATTATTTTTTATTTAATATAAATTGGTATTTAATTTTTTATTAAAATGGCTTTTATTTGAGTTCGAGCAGCATATACAATCTCGTGATTCTGGCATGTTAGCTATACCATCATGTATATAAATTGGCTAAGCTTGTGTAGTTTGGAGAAATTGTTCAAGGGAGTGAAACCCAAGGTATGAGCCTTTCGTTTCCCATGTTCTGTCATAGGATCAATCTCACAGGGTATAGAATCCAGCAGTACTACAGAACAGAAAGGATTCCCATTGTAATACCAGACTGACAGTTCAGGTCAATCGTTCTGATAAGACTTAAACAACGACTTGTAGTTGGAGTAAATGCTGGCTGCTTTTATTCTGCTTACTTTGCAGCTATTTGTTTAAAGATTTGGCCCCACAGCTTTACTTATCTTCTGTAGATAAGCGCTCAGGTGCTTTTGTTATTGAAATAGGTAATTCAGTGTCTTTAAAAATAATGAGTGTGTGAGCACTGGGTCTGTTGTTATGATAGCCTAGAGTGATCCTTTGCTCTCCATATACAAGTACTCTTGTTCTCCATATGTACATGCTCTAAATGCTTTCTGTGTTGCGCTGGTAAAGATAAGTTCATGCTTTGTATTTTCTTTCCATGCACAGTTAATTTCTTTGTTTTTATTGTTTTCAGAGATCTGCTTGCGTAGGCCGTGGCTATTTCTTTTGGGAAAGTATAGAGGGTTTTATAGTTGGTTGTGAAGATATTACTAATTACCTAACTTTCACATTTGGGTTTGTCTGACTTCTAAATTATTAGCTCTGACTTTGTTTTGTGACTGTAAATATGCTTGCAGCGAATGCTTTTTGTCCTTTCTCTTAACAAATATTCTTCATTTGTATTTTATCTTTTGGAAGGAACTTGTTTTAGAATGTCACCATTTAATCTTACAAGTATAATTATCCATTTCACTGAATGCTTGACAGTATTTTAGTCTGTTTAATTAAATGTTTATCGTTTAACTATGAATATTTTTTGTATTTCACTAAACTAGAAAAGTTGTCTTTGATAACCGTGTTTAAAATGAATGTTGAGTCTACATAAACATCATCATCACTACGTATTTTAAATAATACGCTTTATTACAAGGGAGAATCATCAAGTCTTTGAGGGTAGAGATGCTAACTTCCACTGACTCCTTTGATAATATTGGGAGACAGAGGAGCTATTATTCCACTAGCTCACTTGTCTGTAAAAGAAACAAGCCCCCACAAAGAACCAACCCCACACAAAAGACACCCCCCCCCCTTAACTCTACAGGAGTTGTGTAGTTTAAATCAAATGATATCATCTTTATGGATATCGGTTGTGAAGTAAATCACAAAGACTGTGAACGGGCTGTGGGAAAGGAGTCATCTGTAGCACAGCTTGCAGTTGTAGTCCCAGTTATCCAGTCAGGCTATGCACTGTTGCATGCAGTTGCTCTTCTGGACCACAGTAGTAATTTTCTTCTGATGGAAGCAAGGATGGAAGGTGGAACAAAAGAAACTAAAGGAGCAAAAGATGAGGATGGAGCACAGACAATTTCATCTCATGCTACTATAGGGCCAGGATGCAGAAAATAGAATGTATCTGATGACAGCTGTAATATTATGAGATGTAGCTGAAAGGTGTTGGAATATCTTGTGGTCATTTTAGCTATGCAAATTCATGGAAGGGATTTAGTTCTAATTAGGACTTTGTGCCTGTCTCTCATTTTTAAAGTTAATTCCTTTCCATTGTAGCTGGGCATGGTAAATATTACAAATCAAAGATTACTTGTAATTAAGACAATTTCTCTAAAAGTATTACCTGAGGCAATGTGAAGGTGAACAATTTACCTGTGCATATATAAAGAGTTACACATAAAAGATAGGAAGAGTGAAGATTCTTTGTTAAGCTTTACTGACAGATGGCCTTAATAATGATAATATTCTATCTAAAATATACAAGGAGTAGAATGAAGTAAAAAAGGAAATTATCTCTATAATACAAAGAGAGGGAGGATTTTTTTTAATGTTTCTTTTCTAAATTCTGAATCTACAATTTGGCTGATCACTTGAACTCTGTCTAGAACACTTTTCCCCATCTATTATTATTCTGTTACCTTTCCACTTGTTTTATCTGTTATTTCATGTTGTTATTATTATTATTATTACTACTACTACTATGCCTAGAGTAGTGACATTGCCACATTGGGGTTTTTTATCATTTGCGTTATATGTAACAGGTTGAGCATCCTCAGCGGTCCAAAAAAGCAGTGTGGCATAAGCTGCTGTCTAAACAGAGGAAAAGAGCAGTAGTTGCCTGCTTCAGAATGGCACCATTGTATAATCTGCCAAGGTAAGAGCTATATTGGTTCTGTCTTTCACAAATGTGTTTATGTTCATCCAATGCTATTTGGCAAGATCAAAAGGAAGAAAAACATGTAAAGCAGTAATTGATAAACTATGTGGAAATGTACTTTTTATATTACTTTAACAGCTGTAATTACTTTCTTCTAATATCTTCTGAAATGAATAATAAAAAGTACAATTTTAAATTTCTAGTTCTTTCCTCCTGCTGTTATTCCACCTGTTCCTCCTGTATGTTTTCTTTTCTGAAAAGGAGACACCTTTCATAAGAGATAAATGCAGAAACAGACATGTTGGTGTTCCTGTAATATCATCTTGGGAGATAAATTTCCTCCTAAGCCATGGTATAGCTCTGGAAATACAGTGTTACCTTCATTATTAGATGCTAAATGTTCTATATGCAGGAAATAAACATACTATTTGTCTGAAAACTTGTCTGTTTATTGTGCAATTTTGGGAAGAACACTCTGTTAGACAAGAAATATATATGCACATACTCTAGATGCATTTAACACCTTTTCCTGTGGCTCTTCTTCCTCTTCTTTCTTGTTCAATTGAGAACAGGATCTATAGTTAAGCAAGTTTCAGAATCCTGAGGTTCTGCAAGGAATGAACATTCAGAAAAAGTAAAGACATCTGTTTTTTTGGGCAATTTCTAAAAATAATTTCCAGAACACTTGTATCTGATCTTTTCAACATAATAATGTTCTCGGGTTTTCCCAAAAAATATGTGTATTATTATTGTTACCATAGTTAGTAGGATGAATCTTAAAGTCTTTCCCAGGAAGCACAAAGGGATGAGAATCATATTAGCTTGAAATGAGGCTGCCGTGACAGCTGAAAATAGAACGAAGATATTTCCATCTACAGCTGTTCTTGCATTAACAAGTGGGTCTCCTGCACATATCTACCATTCCTGTATATTGTAATTATTCCTCTTCCTTTTCAGAATATGAAACTGGCAGTTGTTTAAAAAACTTCAGAAAATTGATAAAATTTTTAACGGATAATTGTTTGTAACACAGTCCATGTTGCATTGAATCCTCAAGAAAAAAAACCCAAACCAGTAATCCGTGCTGGCTTGCCCTCTTTTGCCTTCCATCCATTTAATGATCCATTTGATTTCATGAAATTTGGAAAAAAAAATAAAAATTTAGATATGCAAGACTAATCCCAAACATTACAAAAATGCAACTATTTGAGCATAATCCAAATTTGCCTATTGCTGTTAACACTTAAAATAATATGAAAATATTTTATAATAAAATTAAAAGTCACTAATGTGGCAAAGTAATTGATTTTATTTCTTACTTATGTTTAAATGTCTTTAAAGTTCTGGGGGTTTATCTGTTCATAAAACTATTATTATTACATTTTAATATCAGTTTTGCAAGTAAATGGGACACAGTTTTGAATGTAAACTTAATTTTTAAAATAAGCAGGTTTTACCCTAGAAATGTTACTTTCCTTTTAAAGGATGGTTGTAATGATTGGGACAGGTCTTTAAGCGAAACGAAATTCATGTTGACCAAATCTTCTCTTTAAAGTTTACAGCTTTTGTTTCATATGTCCTTTTTTAGGCACCGAGCCGTCAATCTCTTTCTTCAAGGCTATGATAAATCTTGGATTGAAACAGAAGAACACTATTTTGAAGACAAACTGATAGAAGACTTAGCGGTATGTCTGGGTGCAAGGGGTTGTGGGAATGTATTATGGATTAACATTCATCCTGTATGATAGTAATTATATGTCAGTGAAGTACATAGGGTATCACCTAACCCAGGGGTCCTCAAACTTTTTAACCAGTGGGCCGGCACGCGGATTCAGTGGCAGGCAGTCACCTGTGGCTGCTTGGTTCCCCCCCTCAACCCCCGGCGGGGGGGCGGGGGGGGCTGTAAATACTGGGGGGGCAGATTGAGGACCCTGGGGGGCTGTATCCAGCCCGCGGGCTGTAGTTTGAGGGCCCCTGGCCTAAGCTGTCTCTTCCCAAGGGGTGACCTATATCCAAGTCACTCTGACAGGTGTTAAAAATTACAAGTGAAGGAGATTCCAGAATCCCCTGAGGCCGTCTGCTTCAGGGCTTCAGTAACCTTTTATAAAGCTTTCTAAACTTTTGTCTAAACTGCACGCCAGTTGCTGTCTTTCCCCTCTCTTAGCTCCTGTCCTGTGGAGAAGGGGACCAGCCTATTCCCCTCTTTCTTTGCAGTTAACCTTTATGTATTTGAAGGCTTCACAACCCACATTAAAGCCATTTAAGACAAAAGGTTAGAATGTGAAATTAGAGGAATTGTAATCTTAGATTAAGCAGTCCCTCAGAAGCAGACAGAGTCTGCAGTGTACAGAAAAATCCTCTTGTCAGGGAGGCGAGTGTTTTTCCCAGCAGTGAAGTGTCAGAGCCCTGTCTTTAGCCTGGTAAATCCCCAGGGTGGTTTTCAGTTAAGCCTTGTGTCCAGTCCCTTACAATTGTCTCTCAGAAAGGTAGTGTTTTTGAGGGTTGGGCAAGAACTAGTACTAGGAAATGATTCAGTCCCTGGGAGGTCCAACCAAACACAGTCTGAGATCAACCTTTTTATTGTGAGGAGAGCCTGCTCTCTGTGACAGAGAGAGGAAGCTTACTGGAAAGTTGCTATTAGGGAAAAAAAAAAATCTGCTTTGCTTTTACTGTTTAAAGTTTATGCTTGAAACCAGCAACCCAAGTTGTGAACAGTTTTTAAAATAAGCATCAAAACAGTGAGAGGATGATCAGCAGCAACAAACTCAACACCAGCAGACAATGCAAGTTCATTTTTACCTGCACACATGCAGAATTTGTTTCTTGTGGCATCCTTATTCTATGATCATTGTGAAAAAGCAAGAGACTTCTGCAAATGCTTACTTTGTATACAACCTTTTTATTAACGTCACCAAGTATAGAATGCCACCATTTAATTAAAGAGAAAGGTCAGCATCCTAAATGAGATTGAAATAAAGAGTGAGAGAAGACCTCCATAATGGTGAGATATAACTAGAGTTATAGTATGTATTGTTTAGATCTTGTTATTAATACTGGAAGTATTGTCACATATTGCAGAATATGAAATTAACTTTGTATGGCTATCATAGACTAGCATGGGAAATAATTGTTGTGCATGTGTCAGCTGTCATAAACCAGTCATGTTTGGTGCAGCTGAGTGGAGAAGGTGGGCTTCACAGGCATATATGAAGTGTAGTATACAAAAAAATCTATAAGCATTCCCACAGGAATGCACTTGGCATTAGTACACACGATTATTTTCTTAATAGGCAAAAAATTAATTTTCCTTATATCTGTCATGTGGCCGACCTTTCCTTATTGCTAACAGATAATATCTGACATTATAGGGCTTTCTGACTTGTGCAGTCTTATCAATGTATGGATTTTTTTTCTTTAATATGTATTTTAGTGTATACTGCTAGGTGAAAACAAGGAGGAAGAGCAGGCATAATTTATGCAACCATTTTCTTTGAGCTACCACATGCTTTGTAGAAAAATATGTCTGGATGAAGCAATTTGTAAAAAAACTTGATATGCAAAACTTATTTTTTGAAATGTCTTGCGGCAAAAGATGAGAAGTCAGAGGAAAGGTTGTGTATAGATTCTTTTCAAAACACTGCTTTGGTGGTTGCTATTGTAGCATTTAGGACTACATTTTTCTTCGAGTGAACTAACAAGACCTGGAAATCTGAAAGCAAAATAATCGCATGAAAAGAACTATTTGTGTGTGTGTGTGTATATATTATTGAATGATACATAATATTTTTATCCATTATTGATTCGTCATCTTCTAAAAATCAGCATTACTGTTGTTGGTAGATATGTTTCCTTCTCTTTAAAACTATTGGTGAGCTTCAAGTTTGGATTTCTTCTCCCTCAAAGCCTCTCAGAGTTCCTCAGTGAACATTATACCTGACATAAGACTTGGAATAGAGGATTCTAATTTTTAGATGAAGAAGCTTATTAACATATATATAAATAAAATATAACAGCAAATGATGGCACCTGGTTACCACTTGTTCTGGGTAACAGCAGTAAAAGACTGAAGTTATTTTCAGAGTTTAGGGAAGGGAGTTAATTTTTATAAGGAGAGAAAATCCAGAGCTCTGCAAATGGTATCATCTTTGTAAGTCCTCATGGCATAAACATGGTCAGCATTCAGGCTGGTCAGACTTTGCTTGGAACTTGTTTCCTCCTGGTTCACCAAATCGAAATTACATATGTGAGTATTTAATGCTTGATAAATTGCACAAAGCAAAACATTTATCACTATAGAGAACTGAATATATATTTTTAAATATTTTTTTTTCCCTAAAGAAACCTGGGGAGGAGCCACCGGAAGAAGATGAAAGCCCTAAAAGGGTTGATCCTTTACATCAACTTATTCTGCTATTCAGCCGAACAGCCTTGACTGAAAAATGGTAGGGATGGTGTGAAAGACTGCAGAGGATATGCAAATTTTGATACTATTCCTGTATTTGAAGTTATACATGTCTCTGTTCAAGAAAGATTGCATGGCTAGGCCAAAACATGTGCGTGTGTACATATGGTGAGTCCGAGGTACACTCCAACCTCTCTACCCTGTGGTATGTAAAGAGTTTTTAACATTAGGTCTAAGGAGTTTTCGAGAGACAAATAGATGGCCCCATACACTTTTTCACAGTTTTGCATATTGTATTCAGGACTTACTACACCTCTTCTGTCTGTATTCCATATTGGCAGTTATATTCTGAATGTGAAATATAAGTATATTCTAGGTATAATTGAAAACATTAACTGTTTTCTTCATTGGAAGTGTTTATGAATTTCTTCTGTGTTTGTAGCTGGCTTTACTTTTCAGTTTGTATCAGTTAGTCAAGTCCTCTTTTTCCAAAAAGCCTTTTGTAATTAATTATTAACTAAATGTAAAGATTTTGAAGGTGCTTAAAAATATTTTAGTGCTCCAATTCTACTATAAAGGCTCTAATCTTCGTCATTTTCCCTTCCCTCTCTCTATTAACCAGCAAAGTGGAAGAAGATTTTCTGTATATGGCTTATGCTGACATTATGGCAAAGGTAACTGTTTTGCTATCTTTGGCATCTTTTCTGTTTTAATAAAAGTAATGAAGAAGATCAAGAGAAATTATGTGTAAGGTGAAGGAAGGCTTAGCCTCCCCATCCCCACTGCCTCGACTTACCAGCAAATGTTTTCTTTCTGCATGGTATCAGAGCTGCCATGATGAAGAGGATGATGATGGTGAAGAAGAAGTGAAGAGTTTTGAAGTAAGATTATCCTTCTGGTTTTCTTATCATGGTAGACATTATTTCATAGCTTCCAACTGACATTTCTGTTCCTTGGTTCATGGCTTACTGCAGCTTATTATGCCAGCGAACTGCATGTCAGAAGCTGGACTGGCACAGATAGGAGTCACCAGATTCATAGCAGTAAAACAAAAACATGCATACTATCACATAGGATTGTGGAAAGCGTAATTTAATGGATCTTACATATTTATCTGATTGTCTTTAACTTTTTAGTTGTTGAAGAGAAATACTATGGGTAGTAACTGATTCTGGAAGTTTGATCATATCAGGCTATATCTTCTAAAGTATCACATCCTACCTTTCATTCGGATGGTTAATATACTGAAATAATACTACTTTTTGCAGTAGTCATTTACATTCAGGACCAGTAATCTATACAGTATTTTTGTGTTCACATACCTATTAGTGCTTCTTAGTAAAAAGGTGAGCTTTTATTCATCAATACTGCCAAGCTTTTTCCTATGTAAAATAGGAAATGTGTCTTTTTATTGTTGTTTAATATTGAGGTTTTGGTGATAATCACTGTATAAGGAAACACATTTACATGAGTCGATTGCACGAGTGAGAGATTAGTCCTTGTCATGTCTTTGCTCTGGGATCTGTGTCCCTTTTTCTATTAATAAAATGCAGTTTACAAGAAATTTGTTCTGAGTGGCACTGAGGGCATTAGCTTGTTAATACTTTTAATATTTTTAAATATTTAAGCATATTATAATCTGACATTAAAAGTAATCTTATATCTTTCAAATAAATAAATACTTGTGTTTAATATCTTTACTAAAACACAGAAACATGCTTTTATTATTCCTTAAAAATTATATTTCTAAATATACTGATTTGATATAAACCCACCTGTGCTGTTTTGATTTTTGAGAAGTGATTTAAAACATGTTTACTTTTACTCCCATTGTTTTGTGCACATCAGGTGTTACTTATGTTTTCTACATGATGCTGCATGAGATAGCACTGAATTATTTGGCTGTACACAGAGATCAGAAAGGATACCAATACGATATTCTTTTCAGTCACTCAGAAGTTCTAGTCCAGTTGACTTATAACTAACATGCCCTATGTATAAATTTCTGTTTATAAATATCTAAATATGAATGCAAATTCCAGTGTTTGGGGTTTTTTGTTTGTTTTTTTTTCCTGGAAATGCAATTTGTGATGTATCATTGACTAAAGAAAGAACATTTATTTCTATAAGCTTTTTTCCAATTAACCCATGCATGCTTGTTAGATATCAAAATTCTTGTGCTCATAAATTTGAAAATTTATAAACAGGAAGTCATTGAGGTGAATGAGCTTTTATCAGTAAGGGATTTATTAGTGCTCCCTACCTAAACTATAAGGGGTTCTGTGTTCAGCATTCAACTTTATCTTTTGACAGAAGATCCTATTCATTTGTTTCTCATTACTTTTTTTTCTGTAGCTATGAAACTTATGTTTGAATAATGTATTAATCTGTTCAAAAGACAATTTTGTGTATATGTATTTGGTCAGTCACCTGCAGAAAAAAAACCTTGGACTTCTTTTTCTTATTACTATTTCGCTTCTTGTCCTTGCCCTTCCTTAAGGTGACAGGATCACAACGCAGCAAGGTAAAACAAAAAAATATGTGTGTATTTGTCTGGGTCTAATTTTGTGATTTTTTTTTTTTAGGCCCAACATCTTGGATAAGGTCAACTAAAGTGACTTGAAAATGTTTTTAACATTTTGGTTCCAGCATGACTTCTCTACCAAACCCTTCTTGTGCACAAACTCTTTTTAAAGACTCCAAGAATTATTTATGCAAAATATGCCATATAAAATTAGGTTGCCATTTTGGGGAAAACAGTGTGTCATTTGGCTTGTTCATATTGTTTTTCTGTTCTTGCCTTTTGTGCATCAGTTATCTTCTTTCTGGTTATAATTTAATTTGAATTATTAAAAAGATTTATTTGGCTCTTAAGGGAAAGAAGTTGGAGTTCTGTAGCTTAGCAGACATTCATTTCTGATACAGCAGTAGAAATATGTTTCCAGTGTTTGTCACAGAGAGAGCATCAATTATATTATAGGTTATCTTTGATGCAGGTCCTTTGGAACAGACTGAATCCTTACCTTTCATTGTGATAGTATTTGATAGAAACTCTATAGCTACTCCATACCTGAAGTGGTTCCTAGTTGTTCCATGTTTTCTCTAAAAACGTAGAGGCAATAGCTTGGAAATTTCAGTGTTAATTTTTTTTATTGACTCAATTTCTTACACAGTTGTCTGTGTCTCATCATTAAAGTCTCACCATTTGTTTTGAAAAGGTGGCCCGTGGCTTAAGCACCAGCCTACTTGCCTACTTCACGCGAGTTTAAATCTCAGTTCCCATTGTTGACTCAGGCTGTTTGCTGATAGTGCTGCAAGGTTGATGTTCTGAGAGGAGGTATGGTGTGTGGGGTAGCTCATTTTTGGTTTTGAGGTGTTAAATACAGTTATTTGTGCTGTGGCCAATGGCAGCTAGACTAAGTAGAGATGGCATCCTTGAGACTGGAAATGCACAGATTCAGCTGATGGTCAGACACCAGTTAGTAGCTTCCAAAGTTCATTGCCTATGGCAATATGGGGAACAATTATAACCTTTTCCATTGAAAAGAGCAAGATGATTCTGGTGTTTTGTTTGCTAGCATTTCTATTAACATTCAGTTCACAAAAGAAAGAGGTTCCCATACAGCTGTGGAAAGAGACGATGTATTCCAGGATCAGCTTCACTCTTACTTCTTCAAAAGTTTGCACAGATCTGTTCTACCTTCATATGGTAAAGTCATTATCCTGGAAGATGATGCACTCACACAGACTCACAAAATATTGTTTAAAAGGTATTGCAATTGCCACAGACACAAAGTACATATTGCAAAACCCCTAAGGAAGTATATAAGCAATCTAATAGTCTAAATCTAATAGTATAACTACTTATTTCTTCCATTAATTCATCTATTCAAATACTACGTCTATCACTCTGACTGCTGGGTTACTGCACACTAAATGCTATATGCTCCACAGAAAATCTTCTGTCTTGCTGATTGAGAAATGTTTCAAAAGGGAAGAAACCACAACAATAAATAATTCTTGCTTCCTTCATACATGACAGGAAGTCGTTGTAAAGATATGAGACCATATGTACAAGCTGTATGTGTGCCTGTGTGCATTTGTGTGTTCCTGTCTGTCAGTCTGTCTATCTCAGAGTTCAATGTTGAAGGCAGTTCTTTTACTCCATGCTCTGTGTGCTTGTGAAAGACTGAATGTTCAATTTGTGTGGGAATAAAACTCTGCTTCTCCTTGAGTTGTTAAAAATGTGCGAAGTTTGAAGTCCTAAATCTTTTCACAGTCAGAGCAACAGAGATGTTTGGGAAGCTTAGAACAGGACAAAAATGATGAGTGTATTTTATTGGCAATATTCATGCCCATATCTCATGCAGTGTAGTCTCATTTTTGTACAAATAATCTGTGTTGGCATCACTGTGTGGGCAGTAGGGAGGTCACCGTATAAACCCACAATAAAGTTGTCTGTGTGTTACTATGTGCCTGTCTGCATCTCCCTGCTAGTATTTGCATTGAATTATTATGATTATCTTTGCTCCCTGCCTTTTGGCCTTTTGTCTCCAAGTTAACTTTCTATCATATTGAACAGGCACACTGTAGAGTTGGTGTCACTGTCCCCCTTGACTCTATCTAACAGGAGATTCTTCCCAATTGAAGTGTCCCACCATCTGAATGCGAATAAGTTTCTGCATTGGATGCACTGACTCTACTGGTTTTCTATATTTTAATGTGCTCTAAATACGTGTAGGGTGGGAACTCACAAAAAGGAATCAAAACCTAGCTCATCTGTTAAAAATCCATTGGTTTAAATTGGCTTTTCACAGAAAGAAATGGGGGAAGTAGAGCTTCCTATGTCAGTTTTCTGCATCCCTGTTACTTGTAGCAACCTTGTTGATAGACTCTGGTATTCACTGGCTTTTTGTCTAAAATGATACATTTGTGCTCTCACTTGTCTAAAGCTCAGGAAGACTTGCAAGTTTCAGTAGGCACGAGTAACGCAAGGTCTTAAGGCTATAGCCCATCTGAGGTGGTCACTGCTACCTCTCCCTGTCACAAAGCCTGCATAAATGGATTGACCATATTCTATGCACTTACAGTAAGTAAGTGTTTTTGTTAAAGAATCATATGAATTAAGGTCAGACCCCATTACCAATGTATCAATTCTTAGGAATCAAACATTGCAATTAGTGTGCAAATATGTGTTTCTCATTAGTTTTTCCTACCCATAATGGAATGGATGCAACCTAATATGTGATTTCACTCTCCACAACTACAGAATAAGTTATTTATATGTAGAATCATAGAATAGTTTTGGTAAGAAGGGACATTTAGAGGTCATCTAGTCCACCATCCCCCTGCAAAGAGCAGGGACATCTTCAAATAGATCAGGTTGCTCAGAGCCCCATCCAGCCTGGCCTTGGATGTTTCCAGGGATGGGGCATCTATCACCTCTCTGGGTAACCTGGTCCAGTGTTTCATCACCCTCATTGAAAACAATTTCTTCCTTATGGCTAGTCTAAATCTGCCCTCTCTTAGTTTGAAGCCATTTTCCCTTGTCCTGTCGCAACAGGCCTTGCTAAAAAGTTTGTCCCCATCTTTCTTATAGGCCCCCTTTAAGTACTGAAAGGCTGCAGTAAGGTCTCTCTGGAGTCATCTCTTCTCCAGGCTGAACAACCCCAACTCTCTCAGCCTTTCTTCATAGAGAGATGTTCCAGCCCTCTGACCATTGCTGTGGCCCTTCTCTGGACCTGCTCCAACAGGCCCATGCCTTTCCCATGCTGGGGTCCTCCGAGCTGGATGCAGTACCCCAGGTGGGGTCTCAGCAGAGCAGAGTAAAGCAGAATCACTGCCCTTGACCTGCTGGCCACGCTTCTTGTAACGCTGCCCATGATGCGGTTGGCCTTCTGGGCTGCAAGTGCAAGTGCAAGTTTGCTCATATCCAGCTTTTCATCCACCAGTGCACCAAATGGAAATAGAGCGGTGCTCCCCACCACCCCGTTTCCATCAGGTTTTTTTTTATTCTATGCAAAATAAAATAAAATAAAATAAAAAAAAGTCTTTAATCCAGTTAGAGAATTTATGGTATCCATTACTAGACAGTCAGGCCTTCGCTTCTCATTTGCTCCTACTTGTTTGCAATGTTTTGCTTCCCCACAATCTAGTTTATAGTATCAATAACATAGAGGCAGTGCCATTAATACATTCTGTATTATAAGGTCAGCTGTTTCTCAGTTTCTTGCCTGTCTGGCAAGGCTGTTTTGGGCTACGTGAAAAACCTTCCATTGACACTATTGGAAATATACACCCAGAGTCTTGTAGAGAATCTCTTTTCTACAAAGTGAATAATACACTCAGGCTTTTCTCTGGATTTCAGTTAAGGCTATTCATGAAGGTCTTTCATTGCATCCTCTGGCTGCTTCCCATCTGCATGTCTTCCCTCTGCATTGTTTCTGCTGCTTACACCAGCATTGGTGTGGTACTTCTCAAGAGCACCCCAGACAGCCACCCCCCCGCCTTTCAACTCGGACACCAGCTGGCACGCTGTGCTTCGCTGCTGAGCACAACGGAGCGGGCTGCGTCTGTGTACGTCCAGCCCTTTGGGAGTCCCGGGGTTAAGGAGTGATATACTTTGAAGAACAAATACATCGCAGTGATTAAGTGGCCGTTCATAGCTTCCAGGTTCTTTGCTTATTTTTAATGTAGTAATTACATAATAATATTAATGAACTTATCCCTGTACCTAAGATTTTCTGCTCCAGCTAACTGGTTCCATCCCAGTCACAGTGGGATCTCGTAAATGATCATCCACTACCCTTTTTTTAATTATTCCTGTTGAGAGTTAGACATTGATGTCAGCTATTTCAAATATCAGAAGTCACCCAGCTTTAAACAAGAAAGGGTGACACAGTTTGAAAGTATTGTGTAGTTTTATAGCTATATACCATTGGAGGAAAAAAAAAAAAAAAGGAAACAGAATACACAGATTTGAAAGTCACCCGATATGGTATTTTTTTCTTTTGGAGACTCAATACATCGGTTCCCATCTACTTGAATAGGAATGAATGTGTTGAATGATCTCATCAGCATAGTAAGGATGTGGACACACAGTGTAGGAAACAAAACTAACTTCCCAGAGAGGAAAGTATAAATGAATGATGGTATAAACATGACAACATCAGTAAAGATATTGCTGCAAGCTGAAATGGAAACATTTTAACCAAACCAAAATAAAATGTAAAGGTTTTATTTCAGGATATCTTTATTCCTGTGCATTTGTAGCTCAGATTCAATGCTATTTTAAGACAAAGTAGTATTTTCTTTAGTATATGTTTTTTGTTTTATAACTATATTGTATGAACAACATATCTATTTGTAATATAACATGATTTTTTTTTTAATAAAGGTTGTTCAAATGCTAGGAAATATGAAATACAGTGTTGATAAAACAATCCTTACTTTGTGCCCATGTGGATTATCATGCTGACTATTGATTTTGAGTAACATAGTTAAGTCATAAAATCTAATGATATGACATGATAAATTTTTTTCCTCCCAGGTATTTATTACTGGGGATAGTCAGCAGAACATCAGTATTTTTTCTCTGAATATTGGTGTGAATATGAAAAATAATTTGGATGAATAATTGCTATAATTCTTGTGTCTTTTCAGCTGTTATGTTATGAAGCTTTTTGCTGTCTTGTCTGAAATCTGTTTAAAATTCATTAATAAGTTGATTTGTTCCTTTTCAGTTCTCTTTTTTTCCCAGATACTTTTTAGACCAATGTTACTTCCTTTACTCTCATCTCACTATATTGCAAAATACTTACACTAATACCAAAAAAAGCTGAACATTGCTTACCATTCATCAAATCAAATCAACCAACCTTTTTTCATAGATGTTTTTCCTAGCTACATTTTATTTTTATTATTTGTTTAGCACCAACAGTGATAAGGATGAATGCAGGGAATATTTTCACATTTTATGAATTCATTAAGATAGGTAAAAACATATGTTTACTTAATAATATCTAATATGCCCTCTAATACAGGAAGGCTACCAGTGTTCTGAAGTCTTGTAAATAGTTATTATATTCAAAATAAATAGCTGTAGTTTTGAGGAAATAAAAAAAGTTGCTAATAGACTGACACTGGCTGCATATATTGAAGAATGTGTTAGTTCATTTATGAACCTATTTGTCATTTTTAATGATGATACTTAAACACTACTTTCAAGCATTTTCAGAAGTTTTTAGTTGTATTATGGAATATTATGGAAATATTGAAGTATTTCTTCAAGTAATACGGAAAACATGTTTGGTAACATAAACTCTTCTAACACTCTTCAAATCCTACATATTTAATTTTCAGGAGTTATTATGCATTATGTTTTCATTTTGTGCATACTCTTTTTAGAGCTGATGAAGTCCAAAAGGAGTGATTTAGGAAAAAATAACATTTATAGAGTGTAAAACAGCATGTGTTGATCCTAAAGGCTTGATATATGTGAAGATACATGTATTAAAGTATATATAAAGATTCTATTTGAGTACTTGATGTTATATTTTAATACACAGCTTGTACTCATGCATGCTTGACACTGAAATTAAGAGGTGTTTTGTCAGTGTAAGATGTATCTAATAACATTTGTTCTCTGAACTAAACAGAGTCTTGAAAAGTATGAAACATGAAGACAATTCAAAGGAAAAACATTCATCTTAGGATAGTTGAAAGTAATTTCTTCCCTATCCATCTTTATGTTTATTCTATTTACTCTTTATGTTAGCATTTCATATTAAGAAAAAAGCAACAGTAAAACCCACTGTAGAAGTAGGATCATACACCTTGCTCCATGGCTGCAAGCTGCAAAGCTGCAAGCAGAAAACAAACCTCTCCGTATGGATAAGTTCCAAGGGAAAGTCCAAGAATCATTCGTTTGTGTTCAAGGAGCA
>JAVJGJ010000059.1:83327903-83410951 GCA_035590215.1 Microhierax caerulescens
GATCCTTCTCTGAGAAAAAAACCAAACCCAAACATATATTTAATTAATCACAGGACAAATGTAATTTTTCTTATTGCAGTGTTCTTGACCTAAATGCATTTGAACGTCAGAACAAAGCAGAAGGTCTTGGCATGGTGACTGAAGAGGGATCAGGTACTATTGATTTAACAGAAATGATCCATGAACTTTTCTCTTTTACATTTTGCAGAAGCAAGCTGAATTTGAAAGAATCTTGTAAATATATATCTAGAGGCTGAAACTAAAATATGATTCCTAAGAGTGGTTTATGTTTAATTGGCCTACCTAAGCCCACGCTTGTCAATAGTGAATCACTAGCATGTGTTGAGTTTCAGAACAGTCTCAGAGGACTCTTAGCCATCATTATGAAGAAGTGAAGGCATTACATATAAAATTTAAGAAATTTTTGTCTAGTTACAGACAGCAGTGGTTATGCATGTAAGATATTTCAGAAGTCCATACTCAGTTTCAGCATAAAAAGAAATCAATAGTTCCCACCTGATTTCTTAAACAGTCTTGGCTGTCTGAATGAAAAACAGACAATGTAGTTAAGCTGTAAGTTAAATAGAAGAGGTCAAGGAAACTGTATCTACTGTTTGGAAAAAAATCTACTGGGAAAGCCTTTTCTTTGAAATAATTATTTTCTGTTTGTCTTTGGGGACATTACAAAATTTTTGTTTTACTTTTGACTTTGAACCAATTTGGCTTTCTACCCTCTGTGTTGTCAGTTCACTGTCAATTTCTTTCTTCTGTCTGACAGTAAGTTCTATTACTCCCTTACCGTGATTGTCTGGAAATGTTAGGTTCATTCTCATGTTACTTAATTAGAGCTACCAAAGCACATTTTCTCCCCTTAACCTCAGTATTTTTTACAGTGCATTTTTATGTTTAAATCCTACAGTGACCTAATCTTTTAACATGCTTTTATCTTAAAAACAAGGTAAAAAAGCTTGACTGTGTAATCATTATTGCATTTGGGGGTTCATGATTCATACCTGTAGTACTGCATCTCTCTTTTATGTGGCATATTTCTTGAATATTCAACTGCTTGCCCCAAATCAAAATAAGGAACTATTAAAATTCATTTCAAGACCAATCATAAATGCTGCTTCTCCGAAAGTGCTCCCTCTTGACTAAATTGTAGGTCAAATCCTGCTAGACTTACATGACTAAACAAAATAAAGTGAACCCATGTGGATAAAATTTGGTCACAAGATTGTGGATTGAGCACTGATGCTGCAGCTATCTGGCATATAATGTTCTGGCCATTATTTCATGTTTTACTGAAGATTGTTCTGCACAAAGTTTTGCTCCTTTGGACAAAATTTCTACTACTAAATAATGAAATTAATTATTCATAATGTTGGATTTTGAAATGGGCTGTCAAGATATCAGCTCATTTTTCTTTTGACCGCTACCTTTATTTCTAGAGTTGACTCATTTTGCATGCAGATATAGATATATCTTTAAACACTGCATAGTTGACTCTACCTATGTTAGAGTATTTTTGTGTTTCCTCATTTGAGGGATTTTTTTAAAATTTTCTGTTTATTTGATCTGTCTCTTTAGTACAGAACTAATTTTGCCAAAACCAATGCTAACTATATTTCGTATTTGTTAAAAACAATTTCTCAACTTTTTTTTTTCTTTTTTTCCCTGTTTCTTTTTCTTTGAACTAATTGTCCTGTCCTCCCTTCCTCAGTCATCACTCATGAGCGTGGTAATTATTAAAAACAACTGCCTATTCTTTATTTTTCCTGCTCTTAGCTTTGTGTCAGCACTGTACAGCTCCTGAACACCATTAGATATTTTGTTCCTGTAAAAGTGTTAAACTAGTGGGTTCTTTTCTATTATTATTACAATTGTTTATTCCAAAATTCTTGGTTTTTGTGTAAACTCTCCGCACTTTGTTCTTCCTCCCTTTCTCAGGATTTGCACAGTGACTGGCACACTAGATGTAAGAGCAGCAAGCTTTTTTAAACTCTTTTCTTTTTCTGTTCTTTTTAAAATTTCTTTTCATTTTAATGAGCCCAGTATTTGCGATGGATGAATGTTTAAAAAAAAAAAAAAAAGTATACTTATACATACACAAAGCCTTGTGCTCTAGTCCTCCTGTAGTATTTATGTTGTGTATTGAATGTGGCTTTATCGCTGCATTGATTTGTGCAAGCCCAGGAAATCAGTGGTGGATCCAGTGAGGATTTGAGGGTGGTTAGTAAGGAGAGGACTTGCCACTGGCTTGGTTTATCTAATGCAGTCAGGAGTTGATACGAGAAAGAGGTGGTGCGTTACAAATTGTAGAGGACTCAATAATGTTTACAGGTGGTTGGTTCTTCCTTGCTTAGAAATCTACTTGATGTGTTAAGGTTCCTATACCTCAAAGGTTCCTTACTTCAAGTAAAGGAAGAGCTCTGTGGGAGCAGTTGCCATGAGATGTCCCTGTCACCCTGAGGAATGAGAACTGAAGATACAAAATGTGTGTACCATTCAATAGAAACAATAAGCTTAAACACAGCAGATGTCTTTTCATTAGCCAAATGTTGGGGAGAGGGATGATCTGGATTTTCATTTGTTTTCTCAGTGGAATTTTTTTATTTGGCATATTAACAAAATTCTACACTTAGGATCATGTGGTTTTGTTTTCTTTGTTACTGAGCAGCAGCAATGTCAAGCTACAGTAATCACACTCGTTATGTCAATGATTTCTTGGCACAAAGGGATAATATTTGCTAACAGCATCTTTTTTGTGTATTAATATCCAGCTATTGAAAATTCAAGAAAACAGAACAAAGCAAAGCCAAACCATAAAAGACTGCACTTTTCCTTTTCAGACTTACATTATTCTTGATAATACGCTACTTTCAAATAATAATAATAATAATATTTCTTATATTATGAAGCACACCTTTTTCAATTCATTGAAAAGTAGTTTACATAAGAGCTGTACAGGTACTCGTATTGATACCTGACAGCATTATGAAAGCCCAGCCAGTGTGTCTGTGGGGAAACTCCTGTAGTGAACAGTTTCAAAATAATCTAGATTTTACGGGATACCTGAGAACTTACGTCTGTTTGCAATCCTGTGAATAACCATCTGTGAATACTACAAAGGAAGTACCAAAGATGTGGAAACGTTTTCTCCCATTCCTTTTTTGAGGGAGATACTCTCTGAGAAACTAATTACTCTTCAATTAAAGATCATTTTATTGATTCCCAAGGGAATGATGGGATGGAAAATGTGCACTGTAGCCTGTTTCTCATGTTGCCTGAATCTGATGCAGAAGCATATTAATGAGTAATTGTCATTGAGTTTACAACCTATGTCTGAAACTGTTCTTGCCAAGCTCAAAGAAAAACTGCTGATGACAATTATGGGAATAGAGTCAACTTCTCCTCAAGGGCAGTGCTTGTTTCTGGTCCCATGTCAACCTTGGTAAAAGGTAGAAAGCCCTGTACTGAGTCAACATGGATGTGAGATGTATTGCTCTATTCCAATTGTTTCTTTGTGCTGTCTGCATTGTAAGTTCCTTGTCCTGATACTCCTCTGACTGGTACTACCTTCCCTTTCCAAACCCTGGAACCCCCACTGGTAACAACATTGATGGTTCTTTAGCAAATGTGGTTCTTACTTGTTTTCGTGATGCACTCAATGTTGTTTCTTCTGTATGTATTTTGTTTTGATTGTTCTGTCTCCTTTTCAAAAAAAGGGACTTCAAACCCAGAGACATGTAGAAATGCATATTATTTTGCAATGGTTTTTAATTTTTCATTTGACATTCATGCTCTATGCTGTTTCACTGTGAGTAACAAAAATCTTGAAAGTGCAATGTTTTTCCTCTTTGGAGAAACTTGTTTTATGTATCATGTGAAGTAAAAAGTTTAAGATGTTAAGTTCACATTTAGATTATTTTACCTTTTTTGTCAGGAAAGCTATATTTTTTTTTAAAAAATCTTTTAATATTGTATTACAGCATAAAATATAATTTTAGAATTAAGTTTGATGTAATAGTAGGTCTTAAAGGACTTTCTATGAAGCTGACTGAGAGTGGTAGACATGCCATATAACAAATAGCTAGACTGACGGTACAGATCAGGGCTGTTTTCAGCCGTTAATAATGTGAAATCAGGAAATATGCTTTTGTCCTTCACCAACCTAGTCACGCTTACCGTGAATGTTTAAATTCCACATGATCCACTGTAGCCTACACTGAAGGGGGTGCTTTCCACCTTTATATCACTGTATTTGAATCAGTGTTTACATCTAAAATGGAACTTCAGTAGCTTCAGAGATATTGTTACGTGTCACTCGGTGAGAGAACAAGTGCTTTTCTTATTTGAATTGGATTATTGAGAAGTCAAAGGCATGTAGCACTCATAGTCCAACCCAATATTGCCCAGGTCTTGTGATAAAAATAAATGCAGTCGATTTATCATGGGAGAGCTTTGATTTTGCTTAGCAGCTGCCCAAAAGGAGCCCTGTTCCTTTCTGAGAGCTGGAAGTATTTGTATGTTTCTGTATTATGTAGCATCAAACCATTGTTTCTGAGTAGTAATAGAAGTCATATCTTTTTTCCATTGAGGACTGCGGGTGGAAGAGGGAGAGAGAATTATTAAGCCTGGATACATGCACTTTCAAGGGAAAAACCTATGTATTTAATTTTTCATTCAATTTTATTTTCAGTTCCTACACATGATACTTCTGTTTTTATACATCACAAACACAAGCTACCAGTTTTGCAACAGCTACAGGCTTAAAGCCTTCATGTGCATAGCCACACCATTTACATACAGCATGAGCAATGGCAGCATTTTAACATCTGAGCAAATATATGCCAGAATATATATCATATCAACAGAAACTAAAGAACGTGGTTTTGTGACAACCTAAGTCATACTATATACAGTGTGTATGTTTGTAAGCACATTATCTAGGTAAATCTTTGTGTGTACTGGCATGAAGTGGTGTGCACAGCAGCAAAGGTTGTTCTCTTAGATTTTATAGAAGGAAATGGATCTGCACATCAGTCCTGTAGTTTCCAGTGAGGTACCACTTGCAGTCAGGAAGTAACATCTGACAATTAAATTCCTGTCAATACTGACATTGGTTTTAGTCAGATTTTGATCAGCTGTAGAAATTGAAAACCAGGATTATTTTAAATCTTAGTATGGCCAAGCTGTTTGAAACACAGGGTTTTTTTTTTTCTTCAATTTAAAATATGTAAAAATATTTCTAAAAGGAACAGACCTTTCAGCATATTTGAAATGATGTACCTAAGTGTCTTCTGATTTTGCAGGATTTTGCAATAACTTGTATTATTTTTGTGTTTCCTTTACAGTGGAGCTAATTAAAAGAACCTTCCAAACCCTTCCAATACTAAAATTGGAATTTATTTCAGAAAAATTCCTAAATTCCAGTGGGTATATGAAAAGCGAAAAGATTGCTTCATAAATTAATCTGTACAATCATTTTAACTTGAAACTTCTTTTCCTTCTTGTTCTGAAAAATATTACACAAAAGGGCAAGAAAAATAGAGGTGGAAAAATATTAAACTGTAACTTATTCTGTAGACCTATTAATACAAATGTCTTCAATTCAGTGATATCTTGATATGCAAGAAATACGCCGTTGGGCCTTTTATGGGCTTTATTTTTCCAATGGTGGTACGTCAGCAATTTTCCTTGTGGGTTATTTTTTAAAATCGTCATGATCTTTAGCAGTCAAGCTACACACAAACAGGCTCCACCAAATATTTGGCTTTCTGTAATGCTTATTTTTTCAAAATATAAATATTCATCTAGATTAGCAAAGCATGTGACTCCAAGCGTAGTTTCAAGCATGACAGGAGTTCAGTTAAAAAAAAGGAAGTGACGAATCCTGCAGGATATTCTACAAACTGGCCTTTGGCCAGCAACATGTGAAAGTACCTTACAGGTCTGAACCTGCAGGTAATGTTGAATAATATATTTCTAAGTGCTCAGGCACTTGATTTTGCCTTCTCACCATCTCAGGCATATATTGTATGTATACCTTAGCTGACAGAAATAGTAGTTTATTTTTCATTGTTTAATTAGCTGAAAGGATTTTCAGTCTTCTGTCACTGAAAATCTATATATATGGTGTTTATATCTGGGATGGAGAACAATGTCATGGAGTGTCGTTTATAGTATTGAGCTCATTCTTGTAGAAAGAATTGTATATTGTTTGCCACAGCTGTAAATGCACAGCTGGGGTTAGGAGGAATAGCGTTTTATCTTTCCCTATGTTACAAGAAACTGTGTCAACATATACTTTAGAGATATCTGCTCTTAATACCAAACATTATGTCTTGATAGCAACAGGAAAAATTGAAATGCTGTACTTTTAAAATATTCATAATAGTTTTCAAAAGTAATTTGCGTCCTAATCCTACCACTGTATTGAAGATTCTCTTTAAAATTTACAGGTCGTGGATTGAAAAGTCCATTAGCTTGAACTTGCAATCATTCATGACTTAATGTACAGTTAAACTCTGATCATGATCATGTTTATATATATTCCAAGTTGTACTAAATAGTGTTTACAATTCAGCTGTGTCGTGGTTTAACCCCAGCTGGCAACTAAGCCCCACACAGACGCTCAAGCAGTCCCCCCTCGGTGGGATGGAGAAAGAGAATCAGAAAGCTAAAAGTGAGAAAACTGGTGGGTTCAGATAAAGGCAGATTAATAGGTAAAGCAAAAGCTGCACGCGCAGGCAAAACCAAACAAGGAATCATTCACCCCTTCCCACCAGCAGGCAGGTTCAGCCACCTCCAGGACAGCCGGGCTCCATCACATGTAACAGTGACTTGGGAAGACAAACGCCATCACTCCGAATGTGCCCCCCTTCCTTCTTCTTCCCCCAGCTTTATATGCTGAGCGTGACGTCATATGGTAGGGGATACCCCTGGGGTCAGCTGTCCTGGCTGTGTCTCCTCCCAGCTCCCTGTGCCCCCCAGCCCACTTGCTGGTGGGGTGAGGAGCAGAAAAGGCCTGACTGTGCAAACAGTGCTCAGCGGGGTAAGGAAGACATCTCTGAACCATCAACAGTTCCCAGCACAAATGCAAAACAGCCCCACACTAACTACTATGAAGAAAATTAACTCTGTCCCAGCCAAAACCAGCACAAGCTGTAATAAAGTAATTATAATAATATAATAATTTACAAATGTAGACATTATAATTAGTTATTCACCAATATAACCGTATGTTAGTAATTGTTAATGTAATTATTAGTGGTTCATCTTTTTGAAAAAAGCCTTTTTTCCTTTAATTTTTAATTCATTTACAAATTCTAGTTTCCTTCTGTTCACACACTAAAAATATTCTTTGTAGACATGAGATTTTGAAGTTCAGATAAAAGCCTAAAGTATCTCTCCATTAAAAAAAACAGTATCTTAAAAATTCTTTTGCAGTTTGTTTACATTTTTATCTCTTTTCCTTTTGTTGTCTACATATAGCACTTGGCCACATATTCAAATGATGAGTATTCCTATGAAGTAGAGGTTTTTATAGCTGCCATTTTTGTTGCCATACACATTCCAAATAGTATCCCAAATCCTAAATGGCAATTTCCTTACTTTCAGTAGGTGACCTTTATTGTTTTGAACACCTCTGTTGTTGTGCTCCTGTGTCATTTTATTAGCTGTTCTCCGTTTTCCTCAGTTGTGGTTGTTTTCCTGGGTGAACGATTGTTTCTCCTCTTCACGTGTCACTGTACAAAGTTAACTGTACGTCCTGATGTAATTGAAATAATGGTGTGTTAATTAGGGCTTTTTTAAGTATACTGTTTCCTGTGAAGAATCAAGAAAATAATTTGAAGCTCTATACACTTGGATATTAGCTATTTACCAAAAAAATGAACTGAAGGGCCTAATTCAGAAAGCACATTGGCATTTGTTCTAATTCTTCATAAGTTAATTGCTTTATTTTGCCATGGGAGACAAATGCCCAACATCCATTTTGTGTCAGCAGCAGACAGGTACTAAATCCTCAAATATTTCAGCCTAAATGATTCTTGAGAATGCACGCAGGTATACATTTCATGGGTTATTTTAGATTATTTTAAAATCTAATAGTTTATTTGAGAAATTATTTTCATTACTGTTTGATGAAATCTCTTCCTGGATTTTTAAATACCTTGTTTGTTGATGAATAGGAACCAAATTAGTCCAATCCTAACCTTTGTGCGTAACGCAGCATTCATGCCCAGCAAACTCAAACAAGAATGTGAATCAAGGATTATTTGTAAAATGTTGCCACGCTCATGCTGCCATATTTATAAATCAAAAGTTAAGTTTCATAATTATTATTTTCTAACCAGACAACTATCTGTCAAGCACAAGCATGTGCTTCAGATAGATTGGTGGTTATGTATTTTCTCCCCCCTTCTCTCTTTCTTAAAATTAAACATGGAGGTATTCTTTAGGGGCTGTGGGGTGTTACTTGGCAGCCTGTGATAATCTGCTTCCATCTGGCCTTTCTACAGGAGAAAAAGTGATGCAGGATGATGAGTTCACCTGTGACCTCTTCCGCTTCCTTCAGTTGCTTTGTGAAGGACATAATTCAGGTTTGTGGACAGGCTGCCAGTCAGCTAAGCCAAGGTGATGGTAACTAAAGATAAAATCTCTTCATTGCTGAAGGTTTGTCCGCCTTCATAAAATATTATGGATTGTGGAAGAGCTGCTAGTCTGTACATGAAAGGAAAATATTTTTGCCAGGTTTTTTAATCAGCTTTAACTTCATAGAAAAGATAATGGTTTTCAAAATGATGCATTTCGGATCTTGACCTTCTAGGAAAGGTAAATAAAGATAGAAAGAGGTACATGGTTTATAACTTCTAGACAGTGAAAGTTCAGAGGAAAAATATATTTATTTTATATTTATTTATAAACATATAAGGTATATTTATTGTTTTTTGACATTTGTATGCTTTCTGGTGTGCACTCTTTGGCACAAATGTCTGTTAGAATTGTGTGCAAAATTACCACAACATAGATGATGCCTTTCTTGAAGAAGTAGCACTGATTTTAAAAATGAAAAAAAATTTAAACAAATACATGATATTATGCATATTTTTATTGTTAATGTACATTTCCCTGTGTTGTCTGTGTCATTATTAGGGAAGGAATAAAAAGGGGTTTTTAGGTGTTGGACGTATTTATGGCTTTGTAATCAGGATTTTACAGTTATGCAAATTTTTCTTTTGCTTAACAAAATACATACTAGGTATAATTCTGATGACATTGATGAAATTCTAGAGGTATAAAAGTAGTTATAAATGAGATGAAAATAAGACCAAGTTAAAATTCTGTAGACAAAACAGATAATTGGGCTTCTGGCTTCAGGAGTTCACTGGTATGTGATCTCTGCAATAAAATGCTGAAACTCTTTAAAAGTTTTTTTTAAAAAAAATAAAAAAGTTTAAAAAATCCATTCTTTTAAGCTATACTTTCCTAGATCACTTTAAATCAGAATTAATTAACAGTAGTAGTTGTGTAAGTCTTTAACACTTAAATAAATTGAAATTAAACTTTTATTTGAATTTTTAGATTTTCAGAATTACCTGAGAACTCAGACTGGTAACAACACAACTGTTAACATTATCATTTCCACTGTGGATTACTTACTAAGAGTTCAGGTAGGTTAATTTGTATATTAATTGAGTAGATTACAATAATGACTTGCAACTATACAATACTTACTGTTGTTTTAAAATTTATATCATTTATGTGGATCATAAGGCAGAAGTTTGTATGTGGAAACTGCGACTTCCTTGGTTTCTCTGGATTTTCCTTCAGCAATATGTGATTTGCTGCCACAGAAGTTCTTTTTACAGCAAAACTATCCTTCATCCTTATCAGAAAATACTGTTTTATTAGATGAGCATGTTTATTCATCATGACATTTATTCTGGTCACTGTAGCCCATGTTGATGAGAAAGGCTGGAATTCTTTACTGGTTACAGTTCTTCGACAGTTGTTACCTTGTACTGTGGGAGTCAAAGATGACGTAAGTGTGAAAGGCTGATTTCGGCTATTACATGCAAGGTTGCAGTGGAGCCTGTTGACTGAGACTACCCTGTGACTCCAAAATGTTTTGTGTGGTACAAGTTAAGCTTCAGCCAGCTGCTCACTCATCCGTGTTCTGGTTTAGCCTGAACACTAGGATGCTGTATGGATGATAGTCATGGGGTGGCCTGAAGCGAAGCATAAGAACAGCACATAATTTTCTAAGGAGGAAAAAAAAAAGCGAAAAATAAAAACAAAAGCAGAAGGCTAGATGAAAATTCTCTTCAACCCTCTCGTCTGAATTATCTCCCTAATCTTTAAGTATGAAAACATTACTTTGTCCCAGTCCAGTAGAAAGGAATGAAAAGAAATCTATTTTGTTTCCTGATTGGAGCATGTGAAAGACATGAAAACATATTTTGTGATAAATGTTAATCACTTTTACCTATTATTCTTATATTTGTGAACATCACTGTGCATGATATATTTTTTGTGTGTTTCTTTTTTAATTTACCTAGTTAAGTTTCCCATTTAATGATACATTTACTGGGTCTGAGAATTCCAGGCTTTGAAAATTCGTGGTTTTTAAGTTGCTGCTGTTACCGATGTTGTTTTTTATCCTTATGTGTTCTGCAGAAGTTGTAGGGACAATATAATGATTTTCATTCCATTGCTTACTTTGTTGAAACTTTAATAAACTTGCCGTTGGGGAAGATGGAAAGAAAATAATCATGCACACAAAGCAACATTTGCTCCCACTATTGACTAGGTGTCAGGCACATGGTATAAAGAGAGATTGTTTAACAAACAGCATGCAGCATGGTAGTACTAGCGAGTCCTCTTCAGAATGCACGCGGTTGTATTTCTAAGAGCAGATACCAATAGATTTATTTTTTAATTTTCTTTTATTTTGAGGTTTGCTGTGATTTTTAAAAAGTAATTACTTCAGTTTATTTGTTTTCTGATTGATTCCCTTGAGGTTCACTTCAAGAACTGAAATTCTTGAAACAATGCTGGAGAATCTTTTGGGGGGACATTTAAAACAAAGTACTTTGCAGAGCTGGAATGCTATCTGTTGTTGTTTTTCTTGATGAATAACAGGTTAGAGGCAGTTTGAATACATAATTTCTTTGTGCTTCTCACAACTCTTTTTTTAGGAATCCATTAGTGATTTCTATTGGTATTATTCTGGGAAAGATGTTATTGATGAACAAGGACAACGCAATTTTTCCAAAGCTATCCAGGTTGCAAAACAAGTTTTCAATACTCTTACGGAATATATCCAGGTAAATTAGTTTCATTGGAATTTTTTAGATTTGAAAGAAAATTAATGATACTTTTGGCATGAAGATATAAGGTAGCTAGATATAACATAGAAACATAACGGAAGTGCATTTATTCTTCAATATATTTTAGTGCATTCATTTAAGCAGGAAGTGAAGTCTTGAAATACATATAGCTGTCACTACTGTTTTGGAACCTTAACAATTTAGTCAAATTTGCAGTTATTAGTAAATAATCATCCTTTAGTTGTATGAAAGATAGTAGAGGTCTTGGTGGTTTTTTGGTATTTTGTTTGCTTCTATGTTTGTTTTTAATTTAGCCTGGACTGCAGCAGTGTTACCCACTTTAAAGTCTTCACTTCTAATCCATTGAGAAACTAAGGTCAATGCAAAACACCGTTACTATTTAGTCAGTAGAATATTAGGTTGTATTTTCTGTCAGGAATAAGGCTGCTTTGAAGCATCAGTACTGTGTTTGAAATGCTGAAGTCACACATTACATTTGAGAATTATAGAGATGTACTTGAGGTGGACTCTGCAATAAATGAGATTGGGATCAATAATTTCAAAACAACAATGTAGCAGTTCTTCCATGATAGGATTTCAGTGTAATTTATTTCTTAATTAATTCCTCATGTAAATCAGTCAACAATATAACAGTTTGTTTCTGCATATAGACAGCAGATTAGAGAGGATCCCATTAGACTGTTGGGTGTCTATTATACTGTTTTCATTCAAATGAAAACAATTATTATGAAAACAGTGTTTTATAATTCATGAATATGAAATGTGATAGAATAGGACTGAACAAATATGAATAGAGGCAGCTTATATAATGTGTGTACACCTATTTAGTATATACTTATTTGCAAATCAGAAGTACATTGTTAGCTGGTAAATATTTTATTTGTTATCCTTTGGGGCTTCAAAAGATTTTGTATTCCTGCTTTTCAGAAGTTGGAATTTTTTGGAAAAATATACTTTAATACCATGTCCTACAATAGCTAGAATATGCTGGGGAAAAAAATTATAACCAGGAGTCTGATTCTCTAATCCCTTATGCCAGTTTTGCATTAACTTTCTATAAAGTTATTCCTGATTTATAGAACTACATAGGAAAGAATCAGCTTGAAAATTTGTACCCCTTTAGCATTTGCAGTTTAAAGTTGCAAGCAGCTATACTTTGTGTGGTTCTGAATTAGTAAACTGCGACTTGGCTAAAACAGAGGCAGAATGGTTTATTAGGAATAGGCATTGTTTACAGTGAGTGATGTTATTAAATAGATAATTCTATATATGTTGAATTTTGTATAGCAGATTCCAAAGGACAGAGATATGCACTGCCTGTATATCTTCCTTCCTGGTTTAGTTGAGTTTCATGCAAATAAACTCTGCTTTGCTTTATTTTTGTTGGCTGAAAAATAGGGGCCTTGTACTGGGAATCAGCAAAGTCTGGCACACAGCAGGCTATGGGATGCTGTAGTTGGTTTTCTTCATGTGTTTGCCCACATGCAGATGAAGCTGTCTCAGGTATCTTTTTGGTTTACTGTTTCTTTTTTATCTTACTAACTTTTTTGTAAAACATAAACAGACTTGTTAATAGGTTTGAGTCATTAATAACAACAGTTAATAGGGAAAATATGAGAAAAAAATAAGCGTCAGAGGTGATGCAATGCAGTAGAGTTGAGGGAGTAAATTACAGAGTCATAGTGGGTGTGGATAGCAGGCCTGTACTTGGATTACTGGCCGCAGGCACGAAGATGATCAGATCAAGCTGCAAATGAAGCGTATCACCAATATTCAGAAGGAACTAGCCAGTTCCTCTCTTTCGTGCCAAAGTTTTGTCCCAGTGTTTTCTGCAATTTCACACGATCCTTTTATGGAGGACCCATCTTCACTGAACCTTAACTCATCATCAGTGAATCCTAGTTCAACACACGTGTGCATCTGAGCCTTTTCCACTCTTAGCAGAGAGAGTAATGGGTGAGTTGCTTTTGGGTGTGAGTACTCATTTCAGAAACGATAGAAATAGCATAGGGACTGGCATAGTGGGGTTAAAGTTAGGTCAGAAGAATCCTATTATTAAGCAGTTTATTTTTAAACTTCTTATCTTTAGAAGAATTACACCTCTTAATTGAATGTTGTGATTCTAAATTTTTTACATAATTTGACTTTCTCAAAGTGTCATGAGCTTGTAAAGGATTTAGTTGTTGTTAAGGAATACGGCTCTGAGGGCTCTGAGGTATTTAGATTTCAGTATTTGGTTCCAAATGTATCCACGTAAGTATTATTTGCATAAATTACAGTTGTCTTGCTCAAATGGTTTTCCTCCCTGCCCTCGGGACTTTATGGGTGGCACTAGGCTGATTGCTTAGATTTGTAAGCTTGTGCTTTAGGTATGCTTCTCATTCATTACAGCTAAATAGTCTTCTAGCAAATGGCACCTCAGTGAAACCTGGTTTTAAAGAGTGATGCGTTGAATTTCTACTGAAGTGTATTTATAAGTGCCTGTAGATTCTGTTCTGGGTTAGGAACATCTTTGTTGTTTTAAGAATTGAAAAAAATAATCAATGTTTGAGTAGGCCACGGTGATGGCTGTTGTACTTTCTGTGCCACTAAAGCAGCGTGGAAAGCAGTAGCTATCTGTTGATTGAGAAATACGATATGGCTATTGGCAAGATTTGTTTTTACAGTAATGACAAGTTTATAGTCTCAGCTGTGCCCGGAGTGGCTTTGTAGCATCTCTTAATTACTGCATCTAGAAAATAATGAAACCCATCCTGCCACTTCAGAGAGAGACAAGAAGCTTTGCACAAGGAGATCCATTGTAGTGTGTAGTTACTCGTGCCTTTCTGTGGGATAACAGAAACGCAGTCTACTCTAAATGTATGATAAATAGTGGTGGCGTCTTTCTCTTCTGTGGAGCTCAAGCTCTTGTCTTTCAGGAGCTCCTTTAGGGGCCAGCAGAGCCTTGGGAAAGACCAGAATTAATGTGGGCTCTTTTGTTAATTTATATTTATTGCAAGAATATATTCAGAAGCTTTTTGAATTCTATTGAAAGACCAGTTTTCAAAGGTGAATAGTATGGCTAAATGGATTTGTAAAGGAGTTGCAATATGGCTTTGTCTGTAAGAAAGACCGGTCTAGGCTAAGTGTTCGGGTGTTGTTTTAAATTGGGAGTTTCCAAAGCACTTTTGGAGAGTATTTGGAACCAGATGTGAACAGGAACAAAACTAAATCACTGGTCTGCTTGGGGGTTGTGCTTTTTTTGGGTTTGGGGTTTTTTGTTTGTTTGTTCGGTTGGTTTGTTGGTTGGTTTTTTTTTTAATTTATATTTTTATTTTCCTTCTCTAGTTTTGTACTAGGAAGCAACAAGGTGGTATTGGTCATACTTCTTAAATCTCTGTAAGGCAGAAAATTAAAGTAAAATTTTCAATCTAAATGAACAAAGATCATCCAGGTTGTAACCGCCTTTTGAAATAAGATTTAGAATGGAAACTTAAAAGACAAATCAATTAGAAATCTTCATTATTTCCAGCTTGTGCTGTTTTCAGTCCAAGATCCAAATTGCCATCAAGTACCTTGAGTTTGTTGTACTAATCACAGAAGTGCAGCAGTGCTCAAGTATGCCTTATCATTGGCATGATGCAGCAATGTATCACTAAGGAAGAAATTAAGTAGTTGAATAAATCTATCCAGATAGACTCCACGTTGAAATCATTGGCAAGTGAATAAGGTAAACTGAATGAGAAAAAAAAATGGCTAAAGGAGTCAGTATCATGTCTATTTAAGGATATACTAATGGAACTTCATTAATAAATATTTTGAAATTTTATTTCAACTTTTCTTTCTCAAAAAACCCCAAACTTCAGTGGCCTTTAATGGATTCATTCACTTTGAATCATATTACACTTTGAGCTCTATGTGCTGCTGTCATTTTTACAAGTCTTCATAGCTGTAAACTTGATTACACCACCAGCAACAATATTTCAGCTGGCATGAAACATTACAGAGGCATCATCTGTGAGCTTGACATAGCCAGTAATTGCTTTAATTTTTTTCACCACTTTCAGTTTTCATTTTATCTTTATTAAATTACTGTCCTCTAAATAGATGATTGTGTAAATGTTTGATCCTGTAAATGTACTGTAAGGAATCAAGCAATTAAATATATTTTCACTGTATTACCAGCTTTGACACTACTATCTCCTTAATTTCTAAGTCTCATTTTTACAAGGTGAAATATGTGCATACATATATAAATGTCAAAGAAGTCAATAGATCTCTTATTATATATACTGTGTTCATTATTTAGGATTCCAGCCAAATTGAATTGCTGAAGGAATTAATGGATCTTCAGAAGGATATGGTTGTCATGTTGCTGTCTATGCTGGAAGGTAGTCAAAATTTAATTTGAGATCCTCTTTCACAGTTGTTTTAGCAGTTTTTACCTTTGTGATTTTCTTCATGTGAGAAATAATGGTCTGCTTTCCTTTGGGTTTTTAATTTTCATGTCTTAGTTTTGAGAAGAGTTGTTAGGTCTTAAAGTGAATGGGAAATTTCTGTAGTGTAGTTGATATAGTTGATGTTAATTCTGAATGCCATAACCATATCAAATCCAGCTCTGGTGGAAGTTTTGCTTTGTTTCCATGAACTTAGCTTCTCTTTTGGCTTAGGTGATAAGGTTTTTTTACTATTGAAGTTGGAATCCTAAGTTCTAAGAACTGAACCATTTATGAGTCATTAACACTTTTACTATATTGCTTTTTTTTTTTTTTTGGTAGTGATCTTAGCCTTAAAGAACAGGCTTTGATTTGTCTAGTCACTAGTTTCAAGGTCCTTCATAGCTAGTACCTGAAATTATGATTCCCCAGAGAACGTAATCATTATCAAGAAATTCTAAAATTTCTTTACCTCCTTTATGGTATTGTATTCGTGCTTCCAATACTAGACTAACTAGACACACACATAGATGACCCAAAGATCTGTTTTTTCCTTTTTGCTGCTTACATGTATCCTATTACATTTATTTTCTTGAGCTAACTGGGAGGCCAGTAAACGCCGCATAGATTGCTACTGCTCTTAGAAGGTCACTGAGGAGCAAAGTAAATTCTTAGTATTGTAGGCTGTGCTTCATGAGCAACCTACTGAGCTACCCATCTGAACTAATGGGACACTAGTTCTGTCAGTGTTGCCCTATAGTAAAATTTATAGTATGCTGCCTCGTGTTTAGTACCATATTAAATGTAACAGATGTTTCTCAGTTGGCCTTGTGTGTTCTTCCTTTCTTTAATGGCAAATACTTAGTCACTTGTGTTTTTTCCAAGTCTTAGGGTAGTGTTATTAATAAAAGATTTCTGATTTTACAGCTAGCTTTCTCATGTGAGCCTGTTAGCCAACAGTTTATCATCCTTACCGCTTGATTATTTCACTCGTCATTATTATACACTTTTCTTTGCCAAAACATTTGCTGCCATCGGTACCTCTAACTTCATGTTATCACGTCTAGGTAATGTTGTGAATGGAACTATTGGCAAGCAGATGGTCGATATGCTTGTGGAATCGTCCAATAATGTGGAGATGATTCTGAAGTTTTTTGATATGTTCTTAAAATTGAAGGATTTAACTTCCTCTGATGCATTCAAAGAATATGACCCTGATGGTAAAGGGATAATTTCAAAGAGGGATTTTCACAAAGCAATGGAAAGCCATAAGCATTACACTCAGTCCGAAACTGAATTTCTTCTATCATGTGCTGAAACAGATGAAAATGAGACTCTGGACTATGAGGAGTTTGTGAAACGATTCCATGAACCTGCCAAAGACATTGGTTTCAATGTCGCTGTTCTCCTGACCAACCTGTCAGAACACATGCCCCATGATACCCGCCTGCAAACTTTCCTTGAACTGTCAGAGAGTGTGCTGAATTACTTTCAGCCTTTCCTTGGACGCATAGAAATCATGGGCAGTGCAAAGCGCATTGAACGGGTTTATTTTGAAATAAGCGAGTCAAGTCGGACTCAGTGGGAGAAACCTCAGGTAAAAGAGTCAAAGAGACAATTTATATTTGATGTTGTAAATGAAGGCGGGGAGAAAGAGAAGATGGAGCTTTTTGTTAATTTCTGCGAGGATACCATCTTTGAAATGCAACTGGCTGCCCAGATCTCTGAGTCAGATCTGAATGAAAGGTCAACAAATAAAGAGGAGAATGAGAAAGATAAACCTGAGGAACAGGATCCTCGAATGGGGTTCTTCTCTCTGGTGACCATGAAGTCAGCATTAGTAGCTCTCAAGTATAATTTAATGACTCTTATGAAAATGCTCAGCATGAAAAGCCTAAAGAAACAGATGAAAAAAGCGAAGAAAATGACCATGAAGGACATGGTCATGGCTTTATTTTCTTCTTATTGGAGCATTTTGATGGGCTTGCTACATTTTGCTTGTAGTGTCGTCCGGGGCTTCTTTCGCATCATATGCAGTTTGCTGCTCGGAGGAAGCCTAGTAGAAGGAGCAAAGAAAATCAAGGTGGCTGAACTGTTAGCTAATATGCCAGATCCCACTCAAGATGAGGTGCGTGGGGAAGGAGAAGAAGGGGAGAGGAAACCAGCAGAAGCTGCACTGCCTGCAGAAGACTTGACAGACCTGAGAACTTTATCAGATGAGAGTGATCTACTTTCAGATATATTTGGCTTGGATTTGAAACGAGAAGGTGGACAGTATAAACTGATCCCTCACAATCCAAATGCTGGTTTGAGTGATTTACTGAGCACTCCCTCCTTATCTCCAGTGCCTGAGGTGCAGGAAAAAATCCAGGTAAACTGTACCTTTTATTTCTGTTGTATGTTTTTCTCTTTCATATGTTAAGTATAGTCTTGATTAAAAAACCTGCAGCTCTGTTTTTCTGGGGTTTGTGACATATATTTTAAGGAATCGCATGTAATTACTGGTGTTTACCATCTCGGATGTCATGAACTTCAATTCCCACAGCCTTCTCTAAGTACATAGTGTTTTGGTTTGCTTTTAATTCGGTATCAAAATGTCTCATCGTTAATGTAAATTAAAGTATCATCTTCTCTCAGGGTTTAAATTGTTTTTTTTAAAAAAAGCCTAACATTCTGCACACTGTGTACCCTTTTAACTAACTCTGTACTGTATAATAGTGTGTAGACACTTTTTTTTTTTAATCTGACTTTCTGTAGGAGCAGGTGAAAGAAGATGAAAAAGAAGAGAAGGAGGAAACAAAATCTGAACCTGAAAAAGCCGAGTATGTATTACCTTAACTTCTGATCCTACAAAATGTGGTTTGTTTCACTGAAAAAACAGCTTGATTTGTACTTACTTCTTTGCTTTTAATTTTGTGTCTTATTTGTGTTTTGCAGTTAGGGTTTTTTTCAATCATCCTCCACATCTGTGCACATTCACACGGAAATGCCATGTAAATAGTATCACTCAGATTTTATGAATTTCCCTCTTCCAGCAGCATCCTTTATAATGCTGATTTAATTTCTTTTAGAATGTGTTTGATTGATTAAGCTTTTCTTGGCAAGTCTGAAAGCTAAAAGAAAATCTCTTGGAAAACATGTAAGAGCACCCGCATTCCAGAGACTTGTTATCTCTCAGTGGTAGAGACTGAATCTGTTTTGCCCTTCCCATTGACTATGACCTGTGTTGAGTTATTTGGATTTTGCAAAACCTTAATATTCCAAGGTAATTTTAATGAATTACTAAGTACTCTCACATCTTTATGAAGAACAAGTGCTAGCATTTGATAAATGATAATTTTAGTTATTTTAGGCTATGTTAAAATCTGACGTTCATGAGATTAGCTCAGAATAAAAATAGTGGAAAGCAAAACATGGTGCTTGGTTTTAACCAGTAAAAGTCTGGCACTCCATCCCTGTACGTTATGGTACCTGATACGTGTACAGTTCCTGTAGCTGATATGTCACTGGTAAAATTCTGAGTTCCTTAGTCTCAAGCTCTATTCTTATTGCTCTCCTTGGATGACAAACACTTGCCCACCCACCACAAAAACTCTTCTTCCTAACCACTACAGCAAACTGCCAACTTAGCCAGTATAACTTTGTGAAGGAGCGTCTTGCTGATTTTTGAAGGTCCCTTCATTGTTTGCTCCACTTGCCTGTGTGAGTTGCAGTGATACCTGTGCTCTCTGTGAGGAGTGCAGTGCCTGCTGCCGGTAGCTACCCTGAAACCGCTCCTAACATAAGGCAAACTTTAAGTGAATTTTCATGTGAAAATTTGTCAAGTGTATTCTAGTAAGAGAAGCAGCTTAGGACATCAGCTATTCTGTTTGTAGATAGGTACAGAGAAATTAATAATGTAACATATAAGTTGCCTCTCACTCTGGTTTCACTTCAAATGGAGTTCTGTGATACTTTCATCTGCCATGCTGTCAGGTCAAATGAACTTCTAAGATAATTCACGGTTCCTTAGATCATGTGTTTGGAGAAGGCAGCCCACTAACATTGACTTTCTGTAATCAAGCAGCAGGGCGATAATCACACATCAAATGCTGTCAAGCTTTCTTATTTCTGTCTCCTCCTGGAGTCGGTACTTATGAATTCCTCAGGTGGGCAGAAATGCAGAATTTAAAACTTGGGGTTTGGCTTATAAATGCACGAAGAATCAAAGTTTTCTGCAACCTTTGTGGGAACTGGATAGTTCAAGTGCACGAGGTTGGAAGGGAGCACTTAAATCATATAGGCACTCATACATACAGCTGTCAGCTTACAGACATTTGTCAGTGCAAGTGTTAGCTGCACAATAATGTAGCAGACCCTCAGGTAATAAGGCTGGCAGATTCTGCCTCTACCAGTTTGCAACTGCACTTCAAGTAAGTTTAATTATCTGTAACTTAACCAGACTGTCACCCTTGTCAACGCTTTGGGCTGAAGAGGGATGTATGTCTCCTTGTCATTTGTGTGTCTACTGTGTGAGTCATGAGTACATGAGCCTCATGAAAATGTGCAATGACCTCTTTCAGAGTGTGATTTTAACTTTTTGTTTAGCAATTTTATTAATTTGAGATATTATTTTGGTTTCATTTGTGTCCTTAGGGGAGAAGATGGAGAAAAAGAAGAGAAAGTCAAGGAGGACAAAGCAAAACAGAAATTAAGACAACTTCATACTCACAGATATGGAGAACCAGAAGTTCAGGAATCAGCTTTCTGGAAGAAAATCATTGCATACCAACAGAAACTTCTTGTAAGCTGTTTTTGAGACTATGCATTTAGCTGTTGGCAGGGATGTGTACCACCATATTATTCTGCCAATGTGAAGACAAATTTACATCTGATGAAGCTCATTTTTCTGTCTGCCATCATCCATAAAAAGGACATAAAGGCAAAGGTTTAACTGGAATGTTAAAGAAAAATTGCATTAATTACTTAGTAGACAAGATATTAGTTCTTTGGGATTACAGCCCAAACTCATCCAAGATGCCTATCCATCACTGGAAAAGTTCTGTGCATTTTTATTTGAATAAAATGTCCTTAATTTCCACAGCTGCTTGTGAGCCTGTAGGATTTGTCTTTCCTTGAGAGACAATTTTGGGAAATGACAAGCTCTCCTATAAAAATAATTTATTAAGATACAATGCTTAGCCTAAAATTCATAAGAAAAGAAGTTACAGATTTTTTTGTGAAATAGTAAGTTATTATTTGAGAAACTTCTCAAAACCTGTGGAAAATAAGACAAATTAAAATAGTATAACTGTATCTGAGAGTATCTCAGTAAAATATGATATCCCCGAGTTTGCTGTAGAACCATTTAAAATCCATGCTTTTATTATCTAGGAGATGCCGTGAATATTCTGTGAAGCTGGTGTGAAATGCAAAGCAAAAAGAAATACACTTCTGCTGTATATCTAATATATACAATTGTTTAGGGCCAGCCTACTTCTAACATGAGTAGCAGGAAAACTACAAAACTGCACTCACAGTCTTAATAAGGAATTAACTGTTCAGGTTTTGGTTTTGAACTCATTCATTTTTTAAAGCTAATCATGTACTAGTCATGCAAATTTCACTTTTTTTTTTTTTTTTTTCCTAATAGTCTTATTTAATAATTCACTAATAGTCATCTCAGGTTAGGGCTGAAAATATGGAAGAATTCCCCTGTCAGAATTAGAGCATTCAAAATGTGTGCTAGAAAGGTTTGTGACTTGTCAGGAAGGGAAAAGGTACATTTCTGCAATCCTTTTGATAGCATCATAATGTGAGAGAAGCTTTGTACTCATGGTACTTAGGTCACAGATGAACTTTCTGCTGATCTGGTAAAAATGCAATTGATTTTGGGGTAGAAAAAGATTTAAAATAAACATGTGCAGACATTTTTGTATCTTGGTAAAACAATTTCCCTTATGCAAGAATATTGAAATACAGAGAAGATGGAGATTTCTGTATTACTACTGCATTAATATTACATTATGTTGTCTCTGTGTTGTCTCTAAGTGTATTGTGAGGATAATGAAAAAGATGTAAGAGGCAATTAGAAGTTCTTCATCCCTTTCTGCATGGAGGGAAGCAAAAGGTCCTTTATCCATTATTGCACATATGGAGTAGGAGAGAATTGGTACATCACTCAAAATGTTTGATTTTTTTTTCTTTTTTTTTTTTATTTTCTACTTATAATTCTATTAGATGCCTTCATAGGGGAAACAAACGAAGCAAGCCCCATGCAACAACCTAGTAACTGTTGTGGTACCATTATTAGGCAAAGTGTATTTATGTTCTCTTTCTATTTTCAGAATTATTTTGCACGAAACTTTTACAACATGAGGATGTTGGCATTGTTTGTTGCTTTTGCCATCAACTTCATCCTGCTTTTCTATAAGGTAAACTTCTCAAAATGTTACTTTTCAAGTAACGTTCAGGTTTTGTAGACAATGTACTATGGTAAAACCGCCTAGCCTGGCAGATTCAATACCTGCTTCATACTGCCACTTCAGAAATCTAACACAGTGAGAGCTCAAGTGTTGTGTGAAGTAGTAACAGGCTTCCAGTACACAAATACCTATTCACAAAGTTCTGTGTTGCGACAGAGGCAGCAGCCTGAAAGGCATACCCGTGCCTCAGATGCTCCATTTCACAGCTCAGTGCCTCAGACAGGTGCAGCCTTCACTGGCAACTTAAATTAATACGTGTCAGCTGAGATGTTTTCGTGTGCCATTATGCTCCCCTGAGGAGGTGTGTACAGCGAGGAGAAGTCCCATCATCTCAAATTGCCTAGAACGTCACTGAGCTTTGTCAGGACTTCTAGTATTCAGCTATGGGGTCTTCAGACTCGAATCGCTTTCTGGCAGAGCCCTGCTGATAAAGGCTACGTGTGGGAATGTCAGGAGTTGCCTGGGTTTCTTCCGAGAGGACTATGCCCTTTCTTGAATTTGAGGTGATAAAATTCTGCATGGCCCGAATTTGCTTCCATAGAAAGAGAGCAGGGGGGGAGGAGAAAATGCACTCCATTGGTGTCACAAGGTGAAAGGGTTTCTGAGGTATTCTCTGTGGCCATTTTTATGCAAAACATTCTTTCCTCGTAATGATATTGTCCTTGGTATCATTGTTTTCAGTTATACTACTTAGCTTGTAGTAGCGTAAAGCTCCTGCCAAAGGAAAACTGCTGCAATATTAAGATTAAGTGATTTAAACAGGTCTCCACATCTGCTGTGACAGAAGAAAAGGAAGTTCCTGTGGTATCTGTTGGGGAAAGTATCAAGGTGAACAGCCTGGAGAATGACAACCAGAGGGTCATTGCGGTGCATTACGTCCTGGAAGAAAGCAGCGGCTATATGGAGCCCACGCTGCGGATTTTGGCCATCTTACACACAGTCATCTCATTCTTCTGCATCATAGGGTATTACTGTTTGAAAGTAAGAAAAACAGAACACTGTTTTTCCTTCTAGCTCTGTACTTTATCCGTGGAGTAGTATAAACGGGAACAAAGTCATAGCAACGTCGCTCAAGCAGGTTGAAGGACTGTGTAAAGAAACACTCTGTTGGTTAGTGTGACCTACACAGACGTGTGTTAGGTGGTGTGGGAATTCAGGAAGTTACAGGTCTAAGCCTGTGCTGATGCAGCATTTGCACCGTTGTCGTGTCAGCCAATTACAGCAGGAACCTCTATGAGAAACTGCTTGTGACTGTCACAGACAAGCTGTGTACACATGGCCAGCGGGAGCTAGGTGACAGTGTCTGTCACTGGTCAGCTGGCTCCTCTGAAAAGCGTGCAGCGTTGTGGACTACCGCTACTGCACCGTGTGGCTCTAGGCAATGCCTACATTTCATATGCTGCTGGTGGTGTTTTGGCAGGAACTTAAGCTTATCTTTTAATGGAATACCTTGCAGAAAGTCTCTGTTAGGGATATAAGAAATAAAGATGCCGCTGTTACTGGCAAAATGCTGCTTCTGGCTTAGGAAGATCAAATGCCATAAATCTCTTGAGCTGGGAGAGGCATATCTGGGATGTACTTCCCCCATTTTTACACTCTTCCTGAGGCAAAACCTATAGGTCAAAGTGCAAGATAGTATTAAATTAAATGGATCTTTACTATGAGCCAGTACGGCTTCTCCTTTATCTTTACAATGTCTTTATTAAGTTTTTATGTGGTCCTTGATATTTTTCCATTCCTCTTTTAATGGATGCTAAAAATTATGCTTTTTTCTATGCTAAAATAGACACAATCTGCATTTGTAGTCGATGCAAACGTTGATTTTCATCTCTACCTTAAGCATCTCTGCAGGTCAATAAATACTAAAACATGTCCTGTGTCACTGGTTGGCATGCAGCAGGAAAGCTTAAATTTCTGGCTTTTGAGATGTCCTCATATCTATCTTTTTCCTCAGTATGACTTTTTATACTTCTTTCCCACATTCTTTATTTATACTACATTTATTCTCTGACTAGAAAGGAAAGACGTTATCATCATTATTTGCCTTAATGAACTGCCTTCTTTCCAGTTCTGAAACCCTGAAGAAAAGACCAAATATGGTTTCTGTCTTTGGAGATATACTGCTTTCAAAATTAAAAATCTTCAGAATTGCAGGTCCATGTATATTTGCTTCTGAAGATTACTCTGCATGAAATCCACTATTTTTTTTTTTTTAGTTGTCTAAAAATAAGATGGGAACTGTTGTTACTGTATCTAACGCAATAACCATGTTGCTTGAGTAATCTACTTTTTATTACTATTATTTCACTATACTCATGCCCAGTCTTGACTAGTAATACAGTCAAGGTGGGTAATGCAGAGTGGGTGAATTCTGGGGACCTGTGAAATAATTCCAGGAAAGAGCAGGGGTTAGCTTTTGTTGGTAACAGATTTCCAAGCAAAATCCATTCCACTGGGACCACTAGTTACATCTGCCTCCTCAGAATGTTATCCAGCTGATGAGAGTTGTAGGTAAACCCTGATCCTTACTGCTCAGGTGTGTCACCTGCTAGCAAAGAACTACAGAGCACAAGTATATAGAATGTGGATGTGATTTAAGAATTTTTCTTTTTACTGCTTCCAACCTTTCTTTGCTCTCTACTGTGAAAATACTTTTGCTTCCCACTGTGAAACCTCAAGAATTTTTTTAACAAATGAAAGGCAACCTCTTAACACCTCTGGGTATCAACATGCAATCCAAAAGTGTGATCCCAAATTAATGTTTTGCAACCAGAATTTCTAAGCTTTTAAAAATTATTTTTATTTTAGCTCTCTTTCACTTGACTAGCTCTAACAGCTCCATAGCACTGAAGAACTATATTTTATTTGAAGGATCCCTTTTCAGGGGTTTTGGCCATCTTTTTACAACTGCGTGGCACACTGTAGTTATATGATTCTGAGTGACTTGGTTGTTATACATCTATACCTTTGCAGTGTTCTGGGCAATTGTCAAGTCTTTACTATTTTTGCTCTGTTCAGTTTTCATACTTAATTTTTATAATAACCAGCTTTTCTTAAAAATTTACAGACATGTTGGTGCATTTTTAATTATTCCTGATAATTCTTTTCAATGGCAGGTTCCACTGGTTATTTTTAAGAGAGAAAAGGAAGTGGCAAGAAAATTGGAATTTGATGGGCTGTATATAACTGAACAACCATCAGAAGATGATATTAAGGGACAGTGGGATAGACTGGTAATCAACACACAGTGAGTTTTTACCTATTCTGTCTCTTTGTAGCTTTGCAAATAACTGTTCTTCAATTTCCACAATTATATGGTTGATTATCCAGCTTGTCTGAAATAAACGATTGTCAGGGATATACTTCTAGCAAGGGTATACATAATATTTCAGACACCTGTTATGCTAATGTTTAGTATTACTTTTTTAATCTTATTCATTCCCAGGTCTTTGTTTTAAAATTCTGTAAAAAAAAAAAATAAATAAAAAATTGCAATAAATTTCTTTTGGCAAGCACACTGATGATTGTGTATTGCTGTCAGTTCAAGAGTGAACTGTGCTTTGCATCCTTGTAGTGTCTCTTGAACGCTCTCCTTTAGGAATATATTTAAAGTCCCAACTCTGCCTGGTGAGACTGTGAGCTCCAACTGCTTTAGAATCCTGTCTGCAGGCATTAACTCTGCCACTCTTTTCCCAGCTGCATTAACGTGATAGGCTGAATGCTATTTGGCAACTTCCATTCTGTTGACTTCACAAATGACTAGCTGGCTACAGCAGCAACAGAGAGCCTCTAAGAAACAAAATCAGTATCTAATTTTTGTGACATTTTAGTAACTACTGCATCTTCTCATGATCGTCTAAAATGTAATCTTATCTGTGTTTTTCAGGTCTTTTCCAAATAACTATTGGGACAAATTTGTGAAAAGAAAGGTAAGGCTTATTTTTAAAAATATGCATTAAGTTAAAATAAAGCTTTAATGCTTGTTTATTTTCCTGTTCAAAGGAAATTGAACTGTCCTTTGAAATATAACTTTTATTCAGTGTAGATTTCCGTATTTACCATTTTAAAATACACACTCTCCTTATGCTTACAACTACTTTTGTGTGGTTTGGATAGTTTTAATTTCAAAGTTTTTCTGCATGCAGCTTGTTGTGTAAAACAGGAATCCAAATACATTCATGAAATGCTGTGGAGAATTTCTCTGTACACTTGCACATGTATTGCAACATATGTAGGTTATTTTGCCTGTGTGTATTTATGTATTCATCCCCATGCACACAGAACAGAGTCCTTCACCCAGGAGAGGGTTGGAAAGGAATTTGATAAGAAGATAGGACAGATTGAGATGTTTAGTCACAGGGCATAGTCAGACAACTGTACTGATCAGCATCTGGCCCTTTTTGTCCCTTACCACTCTGCTTTCCCACACTTGTTCCTCCCCAAAGCACCTAAATCCATCCCATTTTCCACCTTTGCTTCTTCCCTATAACATCCAGGAATAAGTTCTGTGGAATCCCCAAATGTTCTTCCTTCACCATCCCGTAATGTATCCTACGTCCTTTGGCAGGAAGTTTCTCAGTCAGAAAGGTGATCTGGAGAGCTACTCCCAGTGACTCCTCTCGCTGGTTTCACACCTGGACACTGGGGCTGAGGCTCTCCTGGGACAGCCCTGGGAGGAATCAGGCGGGGTGTCCATGCATCAGGAGTCTGTAGTTAGGGTTCCTGCCTGCTGTGCCCCTGTGCTCCTCTAGGCTTCAGGAGATGGGCCTTTAATGGGCTGCTGGCCCCCGTGAGGGGCCTAGGAGTAGCTGGGCAGGGTGTTCTTTGGACTCTTGCCCAGCCTTGGTGGTCCTTCATGGGTATGCAGATGAGCTTTTATCACATAACAGTCTCTCTCTCTCAAAAATAGTCCTCCATAAGCAGAGACTGTTGAAGTTCATTTCTTACAAACATTACATCAAATGTGTTCTCAGCTTGCTCTTAGAAAATAAATGTTACGTGTGTACCATAGCTTACAACAAGGATAATCTTCCTAGTGTATTTGGTCACAATTGAAAAAGAAGGTGTTTATGTTGCTGGATCAGATTCACCCCCTCCTTCACACCGTTTGATGTCAGTCTTGAATCACGCTTTTGGAAACATCTTTTTTAAACACTAGTAGCACTTCTGTGTCATAACAGTTTTAGGCCAACCTGTCTAAAAAAATGCTTTGAGTTGTGCATTCATTTTGCGGTTGAAAGGGGTTTTAGCATATTTGAAGTTCTTAGATACATATTTCTATCTGTCTATCTAAGCACTAGTTTGCACAGAGTACTCAAGAAAGAAATTAAACATAGTAGATCAAGGAAGGTTCCTATTAAAAGGAAAGGAGCGTGGTTTGGAATTGAATGGAAGGTTTTGGTATTTTATCTTTGGCTGAGGAACTGCTCTGCACAGACTGAAGTGCCTTCAAATACAGTATTTTGCAAAGAATGTTTTCTCTTTCATGTATTTATATTTATATATAAATATACTTAAATTCCCAGCCTAGTGAATGATCCCCAATTATGAAACATTGTTTTCAGATGCATGACAAGGAAGGCCTGTATCTACAAATCTGAAAAAATATCAATAAAAATTAAAGCATTGCTTATTAGAAAGCTAGTAAAATACCACTTCGCTGGCAGGAATCATTCAGTTATAAACGTCTTACTCAGAATATTTTGTTTCTTATTCTTTTGAAAATGAGAAGGGAGAGATTATATTTAGGAAGGAGCTGTGTGTTCAGTGAGAATAGGAGCAAGAAAATGTTAATTTCCAGAAAAGTTTCTTATAAAGCATGTTCAACTTAATAAGAAAGAGTTTGAATTCACTGAAAAGCATTTTTAGCTGTAAGTCTCTGTTCAAGATCTTTTGAGTCTTACATATTCTATTTGTATTATATTTTAATTTTATTATTAATTAAACAGAAATAAGATCATAAAATTATACAATGTAGCTAGTTAATAAGTCAGGACATTTTTCACAACTATTTCAACGTGAAATACTTCCCCTTAAAAGAAATCAAAAATCACCAATCAAGATACTTGGACTACTTAAAAAACTTTTATAAACACAATAAATTTTTGGGGCATGTGGTTGGTTTGTTGGTTTTTTTTTAATTATTTATTTTATGTTCTTAAACGGAATAACTAGTAAGGGTCAAATACTGTCTGAGAAATCTTATTTTAATCAGGTTTTCACACAGCTAGGATATTTAAAACATCTCTTTATGTGTGAACACGCAGTGTATTTTTCTTTTGTCAATGAAGATACTGATTTAGTTCATGTTCTGCTGGGCTGCTTTCCTCTTCCTGTTCTCATTAAATTAGAAATATCTTGTCTTTGACGCCCACCCCTTGCCTCTATTGAATTGATTGAAATTGAGCAGAAAAATAAAAGATAAATAAAATTACTGGCTGATATGATAGACAGATGGTAACAAGCAGATGAAAAAGATCATGTACATTAAACCTTTTGTCTTCAGAAACCAGGCTAAAAAACAACTCGTCTACCCAACTGATTCTCTTGAATATTCCTTCTAACTTTAGGTCATGGATAAATACGGTGAATTCTATGGCCGTGACAGGATCAGTGAGTTACTAGGAATGGACAAAGCTGCTCTCGATTTTAGTGATGCTCGAGAAAAGAAGAAACCAAAGAAGGATAGCTCCTTGTCTGCTGTGTAAGCATTTGCTTCTGTTTTGTTTGTGTGATTGTTTTTTTTTTTGTTTGGATATTTTTTTCCCCAGGGTTCTAAAGGTAAAATTAAGCATTCAAAGTTTGTTATTCAGCTTTGAATTTTCTTCTTGCTCTTTTTTTGTAAGATATATAATCTATAAATCAATTCTTAAGTTGAATGATACAGTGAATTTATGTCATTATAGACAACATATATGCAGGTCTTCACTGGTTTTTATGTGTGAAGATTTAGCATAGTGTACAGCTGCTTGAATACATCACATTACCACTGTTTTGATAGAGTCATTACCACTGGGCTGGAAACTCATAGTTGTCTTGGTTCAGCTCAGCTGGAAAGAATGGGCAAAACTGGCAGGGTGTTCTGATTATAAAGAAATGATGGAATAAATTTAAGTAGTAGTGACCAGTAAAAATCTAGGAAGTTGGATGATTAGTCTTCACATCCTTTTTATAATTTGTTTTCCGTAAACTGTGTATTTGCCTGTCATCTGAGAGACAGACTTGGAAAAAAAGCCCCTTGGCATTCAGAATAATTGCATTTATTTTCCTTCTTAGGGAAGGGACTTGCTCAATTTTTGTAAAGTATTACAAAATATTTTATCTGGTTCTGCATGATAATAAAAGATACTCAAGTAGAATATATTTTAACAAATGGACTTATAATGCTACAGAGATTCTACTGGAAGTGTTTATTTATAGCTTGCTTTAAAGGCAACATTTTAGCAATGGGTTTGCAAGAATTATATGACGTAGACTGTGGGACCACAAGTAGGTTAGAACTGCATTGGAGCAAGGACTAATTTTGTACAGCTGGATCTTTAATATCCATCTTTTTTAAAGATGCATAAATTAACCTGAAGTCCATCTAAACAGTCAATCAGGTACAGTGTTAAGGCCCTAGGACTCTGTGACATTGCAATTCTAATTAAAATTTAATATGGTAGCAAAAGTACTTTCCAGAATGCTTTCTTACCAGCTGTTTTGCTGCTGGATTATAGTAGGACCCATGGATGAGTTTAGATCATTATTTTTTCCTGATTTGTATTACTTTTGTAATTGGCATAAGAAGAAAATGAAACTATTTTCCCTTCCCTGTGTGCTCACGGCTCATATTTGGGGAACAAAAAAAACTGAAATAATGTTTCTGTAAATACTCTTGAAAAAACAGACCAGAGTGAAGCAGTTGGAGAAGGCTAATGAAACACTTCATGCTAGAAACAGGCCTGAAGGGTACTAGGTTTTTGTTACATCTCTAGTGACTACTCCATGTTATATACATTTTAAAAAACACAACCAAAACCAAGGCAACCTCATCTGTTTTTCATGTTCTCCCTGGAGAACTCATTCCATCCTTATAACAGATTAATATGCTGTGGAAAATGAAACAGCTATGACAGAAATTTACAGAACCATTTGCATAAGCTTCATACACTTCAGGAGGGCACATCTATCCACTTTTTACCAGTTTCAAAAATGAACAATAATGGAGTATTTATTACTAACTAAATTATAAACTAACTAAAAATTAGGCATATTCCAGATTCCACATTTGAAATATATTTACAGTGCCATGAAGAGAGAGATGGGAAGAGCAGTGGACTTGAACTTTTACTGTGCCACTTTGGGGGAAAAAAGGTGGAGAATGGTATGACCTGGTGCAGCTCCCAGCTCTAGTGCCTCTGCTTCTGCACACGCCAGCAGGATGTGGCCCAGGCTGAGGCCAGACCAGATATTTATGTCTCTGTCCACACAGAAGGGGAGTGCAGCGTGTAGCATTTCCATTCTCAATAGAAATGAACCAGGTTTTTCTTCTGTCTTCTTGACCCTTAGCTCCTACTGTTTCTTCCCCTTTCCCATGGGCAAATAACCTGTGACTCCCTTCCATCTGCCTTGCTGCAAGGCCCTCGGAGCACTCTACTTGCAGGTGACCTAGCTCCTTCAGGAGCTCCTGCCCATCTCACTGATACACCGCATAATTGAATCCTCAGAGTACTGTTACGTTTTAACTTTGGAAGAGCCATTCAGCTTATATATATTTGCATTTTTCAATATGTATTAAAATATTTAAGTAAGTATTTTAATATTTTTCAGTATTATTTAAATATAACCAACTAAAGAGGACGTTGCCGTTTGAGCTTTACTGTAGATTAGACAGTAAAGACAATTGATATTTGCACACCGGGATTGAGGTGGTGTACTGCTTTTCCATTGAATAAGTTTCCTTTCTGGGGTGGATGGTGTTAAACTAGATGCAGCATGGATGAAGTATATTTGAGGGAATGATATGAAAGACACAAAGGTGAAAGTTATTTATCAGAGGTGTCATAGTGAGGATTACCTCTCAGTCCCTTTACCTTCCTAACAGCTGTTGGTTCCGGGGTCGTTACTCTAGTCAGAGTCAAGAGAAGAGGCAGGTGAGGCTCCAGCATCTCCAGTCATCAGTGACATAAGGCTAATTTTGGGGAAAATAAATAGGGTTTCTGTTGAATGCTCACAAGGTTTCCATAGTTTGACAAGAAGATGAACCATATCATAAATGCAAAGTGTACAAAGAATGAGTGCAGTTGGCCTCAGAATATGAAAGAGGTTAAAAGGTCCTATTCTTCCTTGTCATGAGAAACAATAACCCAGGTTTGCAAAGGATTCTGGAACAGGTAACCCCCGTATTAGTAACGTAGTGTCTTGGAGAACAGTATTGTCTCTGATAAACTAGTATACCAGGGGTCCTCAAACTATGGCCCACGGGCTGGATATGGCCCCCCAGGGTCCTCAGTCTGGCCCCCGGTATTTACAGAACCCCCCGCCACCCCCCCCCGGGGGTTGAGGGGGGGAACCAAGCAGCCACAGGTGACTGCCTGCCACTGAATCCGCGTGCCGGCCCCCTGGTTAAAACGTTTGAGGACCCCTGTAGTAGACTTTTCCTGCAGGTGAGAGCCTGCCTCCCCATAATGGCTGGTGAAAAAATAAGGAATTTTATTTGAGGTAGTTTCTACACCTGAAGTCCCAAGATTTATACCTATGTCACCACAGGATTTGAAAACCTGTGAATGTACCTATTTGTCCAAACAGAAGTGCATGTCAGTAAGTGGATAGTGGCCTCAGCCTTCGTGGTTGAGAAGTAGGCATACTTACCGTTAATGTATCATGTCCAAATTCCCAGCCTGTTCCAGTGAGAGGAATGATGCCTATGTGGGAAAATCAACCTCAAGCCTTGCCACTTACAGATACTAACATAAGATACCTCCTCCTTTGGTTATTTGCTTGAGAATCTTAAGCCTAGTGGATCCCTGCAGAAGCTTTGTAAAGGAAACCTTGAAGTAATAATCTATTCTATGTGATATATCTTCAAGGCAGACTTAAAGGTGCCAAGTAACTCATTATTTTGTTTCAGTTTCTTTCAGTTCAATGCTTTCTTTTTGTAATGGTCAGCTGGCACCGTTCTCTATAACGTATCGCCTGCTGATGGTCAGTGCCTAGCACAAAAGGAGCACTATTTTGACACAGTGCAATAAGAATGGTAATATTTCCTCCCCAGCTGACCAATTAATAAATAATGAATGTTGGGATCCCATCTGAAGGGATGCTTTCTATTGTACAAATAATAACATTAACCTACGTTGAAACTATTTAATTGGTAAGAATTACGTTTCATTAACGATTTTGCTTATATCTTAAGAAAGATGGGTCATCTTTCTGAACTGTTTTTCTTTTGTTTTTTTTGTGTTTCTGTTGTCTTTGTTAGATTTGCCTTCTGAAACAGTCCGAAAGAACCTTTAACAGAAAATTTCAGTGTCTGCTAAGAAAGTTAATGTGAAGAGCTAACTAATTAAAACTGACTTCCTGGTTTCAGTTTGTCTGTTGTTTTGGGAAAAGGTTAAATGCTGCTGCAAGGCTATTTTTCAGTTTGAACTTAAAGTAATGATAGTTGTTCCTCAGCTGACGATGCCCTGTAGCTGCTCTGAACAGCTCTGATGTACAAACATTAAAATGATTCAGGCTGAAAAGTTCAGAATTTACTGATTGCAGTTAACATTAGTATCATTTGATGGCCTGAGGAATTTTTTTTTAAAGGGAAGAGTAACTTGAAACCCTACTATGTTGTATTTTAAACAGCTGAATGCAGTAGGCTTTAAGAAAGAAGCTGTAAAATAGGTGAGGTGTGGTTGAAGGTCATGGAATACCAGTGTAGGTTGCAGCCAAATGTAATACAGGCAATTTCTCACCAGTTTCTTATTGCTTATTCACGTTGTGCATTCTCACGCTGTGCCTATCACCATCACTGAACTCGGCTACTACAACAGTACAGTGTATGACAACTTGTACAATGGTGCAGAAAGAAGTCAAATAACAATTCATTCAGACTAGGAAATTCATCCAATGAAATACAAACTAATGACATTCAAAGGGAGACTTGAAACCATAATGTTGCTTTTTGATTCACAGCTGTAGAGCTTAATTTTTATATGATCTCATATTCTCTGAAGTCTCTGAGCTACTTGATCAAGGTAGTGAGCAGAAATAAACAGGAGAATGCGGTGTTATGCATGTTGTTATTGCCTTGCTCTCCATGTCAGACTTTAAAAATGAGGATATGAAAAAATGAACAGTTCCCTTTTTCCCTGTAGATCAACATTCACATTAGTTTTAGGAGCTCTGACAGCTATTGCTGTTTGTAAACTATAATATCATAAAATTTAAATGACTAGAGATGAGTTCCTCTGCTGATTTTTTTTTTTTTTTTTCCCATTTCATGAGAGAGTATCCTGCCTGTCCATAAGCAGTCCTGTCTATGGTTGTTCATATGTAATGCAAATATAGTTGCGAATAAGTGCATTGTAGTCACAAGAATATGTCTGAGACTAGAAGTGGGTGGTATTGGGTCAGAATAAAGTAAGAAATTAGCTTGCTGTAATAATATTTTCAGAAATAAATTTAAAGGGGTTTTGGTTCATTCTACTACCTGAATATGTTATTGAGCAATATTTGAATGAGAAACTGTTTGATAATATTTTTTAACTTTTTTTTTTTTTTTTTTTTTTCTCCTTCTAGGACAAGAGTTTTCTATAGATTTTGATTTCTTTACTAACTCAGATTTGGGGCTAGAAAATTTTCTTACAGCTTGGGGTTGACAAAAACGGTATCAGCAGCTCTTAGCTGTACTAGGCTGTTGTTGGAGAAGCCATTTCATTGTTCCAGACGCATTTCTAGCTTTGGTGAAACGGCAGCATGGTGGATTTATCTTGCAGTACTCTGTATTATCTGGAACATAGCACAATTTGGCGACCTTTGAGATTAGGATGATTCTAATAATTTCTTTCAAGATATGAATCTGAATTTTGTTATGGATGCATCTTTCTATCCTTGTAAACTTGAAAACCTGTTAGAAAAAAAACCTGTAGCTTTTATTTCTCTAGCATATGTAGGGGTTTTGCTATACAAATATCATCCCTACAACCCTAATCAGACAGTAAGTGTCACCCAGTGACTGGCCTGAGCCACTGTGGAAGGAACTCAGGTGAAACCTTAAGCTTTAGTTTCTGTAGAATTGCTGTCTACCATGAAGGTAATAATGAAGCAAACCCAATTGCTGACTGTGCCATCAATGTGTCTAGTAAACTGTCATCAACTTTTATTCTTTAAAACAGTTTTGTGCTACCTTATGAGAAGTTTTAGATTTGTTAAACTAGTAGTTTGTGGCCTGTGCATAGGAAAAAAAAAAAAAAAAGTAATGGTAAAAAAGAAAAAGTCTGTTGAATCCTGTTTAGCTATATAATAGACTCTAGAATTCACCATTATGTTATGCTTATGTTATTTTTATCTTTACAGAGCATTAATAATATAACTGTGTTCTTTTACCTGCTCTGAGCTAAATGTATAGTCCTGTGGAAGTGCAGTGATGGCAGAAAAGTATAATTTACTGTTAATAAAGGGTGAAAACATTCACCCTAAATGAGTTACTGTATCATTGAAATGTTTTCTGCATAAAAGTAAAATGTTGGTATGAAAGATCTGCCATGTGTAAATTTGAGAGCAAGGGTCAAATCTTTTATAAGTCAGAAAACTTCTACTACGTTTCTTCTGCTTTTTCCCTTTTTATTCAAGTAGGCTCATATACTTCAGAAGGAGAAATGAACTCTTAATTAAAGTAGACTGTAGACTATTTGGAGTAGACTTCTTGATCTAAGTTTGATTTAATTCTGTTTTTCAGTTATAATAGCTCGCCTTACATATCTGTAATGTTTATAGTGTTATACAGGAGGTTCAGCTTGTGTCTTTTGCCTTTTAGTTTTACATGTAAATGTGGTGTTACTTTTTGATTGTATTAAAGAGCAAATACTGTTGCAGATAGTACAAGTAGGGGGTTGATATTTTGATGGCAAAGTATTCCTTGGGAGTGTCATATTCAAATAAAACTATTACTTTTATGTCATTAGTGGCTAGAAGTTGTTAGAACTGGTTAGAAGAATTTTGGAAAGCAGACGTTGATCAACCAGGGTTTAACTCCTGGTATTCCATCTAAGGCCTCAGATAATTCCGTGTAAACACCTGGCATAGAAGTACTAGGTGCTAGCATATGTGCTTTTGCCAGTGTTATTTCTACTTGTTTAGTCATTGTCAGCAGTTCTTCTCTTTCAGGAGCACTGAATTCACTCACATTTTAAGGATGAAAGTAGGACAGATAACATTTTTCATACTATTATTTATATCCTTCCTGAATTGTGATTCAGGTTTGGATTTTTTTTTTTTTGCGTCAGTATAATACAGATGATCCAAACCTTTCCATAAAGAAAAAGTCAAAAACTAGGGAGGACAAGGTATACCTGCAAGGGAAAATGGTATATATCTTGTTTGGTAAGTTAGTTGTGTTATCTCTACAGAAGGGAAAAAAACACACCACGCTTTGAGCAATTAAATGGGTTTAATTCTAGTGGAGAAAGTGTGGCCTACAGTTGAGATGTTTATTTGTGTTGAGAGAGTAATGAGAGAATTGATACCTAAAGATATTAATTAAATACAAGGGAAAAATGTGGAGAGAATAGTTTACAGTATCAGTCTGTACAACATAAAAGTTTGTTGAAGAGAGGAAGAGCAGTAGAAGAGGCTCACTGGCTGATAGAACAAAGCAACAACTACTGTGGGAGAAACTGGGAGCCCAGCCCCCTCCGCAGCATTCCAGCTGTGCCCTTACCAGCGCTGGTTAGAGGGTGGGATGGCCTTCCCGTCCCGCTGGCGACCCTCACGGAGCACAGGGTACCATTAGCCACCTTTGCAGTGAGGGACCAGTGCTGGCTTCTGCTCAGCTTGCACCCCACCAAGAACCCCAGGTCCTTTTCTGCAAAAACTGTTAATACACATTTATCTTTAATTCACCTTTTTTTCCTGATAGCAGTGGTTTGGAAAAGCAAAGGACACGAGCTCTGAAATTCATTTCACCTCACTTTTTCTTTAATGTCAGGTAATTGTATCACCCAAGGTATGCTATCGTAAACTAATAGTAAAGAATTGGCATTTTGGGGTGCTAATTCTCTGACCTTTTCTGACAGCTACTTTAGGCTTAGATGTGTCACATTAAAAAAAAAAAAAGTCTCTTAATTCTTCATAGATTATAAAGATAGTTCATTTCACTCATAAGTATAAGATAACATTGTAGACATTGATCAGCATTATGTCTGATGAATCCAAGCCAGTATTTATTAATTTGTTTTTATACTTTTTTTTTTTTTTTTACAGGTCCATTCCGGAGTAAAAGTGTGAATTAGAACAGTGTTCTGATATTTTTATTTTTTTTGAGAAATAGTTCTTGTCTCTTGTGTTCATGCGACAATACACTTTCTACAGATCATTGCGCATTTTCCTATTGTGTTTTTATATAAAATGCAATCTGTTTATTTATTTTTACAGGCTAAATTCCATTGATGTTAAATATCAGATGTGGAAATTAGGAGTTGTTTTCACTGATAATGTAAGTTTCTGTGTGTGTGTGTGTGTATACACACACACATAAACATGTATATATTCACTGTCTAAAAACCAATATACACTTGTTAACCCAAAGTGCTAAAAAATAAAGAGGATTATATTTAAGTTCTACATAGGTGAAGAAAATCCTGGAATCTTAAAAAGACATTGCTGAAATCTTTTCCCAGTTACATAGGTTTTAGTCTAGTAGAACCTCAGTCAGTTCCTGCCCTCATTCCTATACACTTTATTCAGGAGCAATAAGCAAGCACGGCACTGTAGAATTAGAAAACTGACTATATACATTCTTACTGCCATTTTTTATATTGTTCATAAACTTTATGGGCACTTGAATATTCCTGGAGCACAGTCAGGTTAGTATAGTTAATGTATGTGGAATTGCTAAAATTTGTATCACTGAAACTAATAGTAAACTGTGACACAGAATGGTTTTAATAATTTGAAAAAAATGTTTTTAAAAAAAAAAAAAAACCCCAAGGAATGATAAACAAGACTGTTAAAATAACCTTGCAGTTTGAGAAGTCACTCATCATCATATGATAAAGAGTCTTACCAATACTGCTTACTTAACTCATCTTACTGTACTGGTGGAAGAATGGTTGGGGAACAATGGATCTTGGAATGAGAGCTGCCAGGGAATAAAAGCATGATCTGAATTTATTCAGCAAGAGTGGAATGATAAGTCTGCAGGTCTAGGTCTACAGACAGCGTGATCTGTAAAGTGTTTGTTCAGGATTAGTTTTTGTTCTTAGGGAGGGACTGTAATTTCTCTTATAAATATGTGCTTTTCTTTAAGTCCAATAAAAAGGAAATGATAGAGGAAAAGATTACATTAACATTTGTAGTAATAGATACTAAACTATTTAAATAATACTTAGAAAGTAGTTTTAGTAGTTTGAATTAATTAAAAATTTCGTTTTGTTCCTTGCAGAGTCCTTTGATTCATTGTTAACCCCATCGGGGCTTTAATATTTTAATTATTTAGAAATTCATAAACAAAAAATAATTTATGTAAGAAAAACTTTTTACATTAGCAACAGTAACACATAGCAACTTTAAATTTGGTTTTAAAAAATTAATATTTAGAATATGTCATTTTTTACCATGTCTTGTGAACTCTGTATTTGCTGATTTAGTATTTTTGCACAAAAATTCTTAAAGACATCTAGCAAATTCTATGTAAAAAAAAAAACAAATAAAAGGTTTCTATTTAAAGAAAAGCACATTTAAGCAATTTCTAACTTTCCTTAGTGTTTTGAATTAAGTTAAAGATGATAGCCATGAGTTTTATTTTGTGATGTACCTGTTTTTTCTGTTAGTCTTTCCTTTACCTAGCGTGGTACATGACCATGTCAGTCCTTGGCCATTACAACAATTTTTTCTTTGCTGCTCATCTCCTTGACATTGCAATGGGATTCAAGACATTACGAACTATCCTGTCATCAGTGACCCACAATGGCAAACAGGTATCAACTGTCTTCTCTATTTCAGCTTTTTTACTTAAGGAGTACACAGGGAAGAGCATTTCCTGACTTAGTTCAGCTGCTCTGCAGATTAACAGCAGAAATGTTTTTTCATCATGAAGTTTAGAACTTTGGTTGGTGAGCAAATGAGCCAATGGGATTTATAAACATCAGAAAACAGGACTAGGATGTATGAGAGTCTCTAGCTGTTATAACTGTGTCATAACATTGCTGCTTAAAATTTTTTTCAAGATTCATCTAAGGAAAGGCCCAGTTGAGACCCATTTACTCTTTCTGTTAGAGAAACTCAGCTCTTTGATGATAAGAAATTTTTTCTTAAAGAAACTATAAAATCTAAAATTGCATTTCTGATTTAATTAAAATTTTTAAAAAATAATAATTAAAAAGAGTATAACTAAGGCTTTTCATCTACTGAGATCTTTTGTAGGAATGTCATTTAATGTAACCTGAGACTTAGTGTTCCTCAAGTCTGATGGCCTTCCTAGTTCAAAGGGCCTTTGTAAAAAATTTTAATGATAAAAAAGCTGTCCCTGTTCTGCTTAGCAAATCTTCCAGCAAGGCAGCTAATACAATTCCTATTCAAGTGGGCTGGGAATGATAACATAAAGGTCTACTCTGTTGTGTATGCTCATGTGCTGTCGTAGTAAGATGGAACTTCAGTTCTGACTTTATACAATGAAAGTACTTTGGAAGTCTGGTGGTAAGAGCCGTCTCTGAATTTATCAGTAGCAGGTATTCTTCAGGGGTTTTGATTTTATTCTCTTTTTTAAGCAAGTTTTATGCTAGAGACATAAAATCATTAGCAGTGGTCTTTCGTAGTGGCAAAGGGTGTTTGATTTAATTTAATTCTTCCTTCAAATGCACTGTCCTTGTCAACATTTTTTTAAGAAGTAATACACGTTTACATGCATACAGTTTATATTTCAAAACAGCTAGTGAAGCACAAGACATATAGAACTCTTAAGTATGAACTCACTTTGACAAACTTTCTAGTTTTAATTTATGTGGCAAACAAGTTTCATTTGTGGGGAAAAAACTGTGTCTTGAATAGTTACAGAAATCAACATACTTTGTTTGCCCTTTAAAGAACAGAATTTCTTAAATTCTTAATTCTGATTTCTTAAAAGAGTAAAAAAGAAAAAAAAAATCAGCCTGCACCTGAAGAAAAAGTAGTTTTCTATCTTTTAAGAATAGTCCTCAAGTTTTAGCAAATTATCTATGAAGTAAGGGGACATTGTCTATGATAAGGAACTTTTCAGGTCTGGCAGCTATGCAAGTGAAATACCCATTTGCAGGGTATTGCAGTCACTTCCAGCTGCTTTCTGTAAAGCTCAAGGCAAAATGTTAATGATGCTGCAGTTGAGCAGTGAGATGTTGGTTGCTGAGGTAGATATTAAAATATTAGGTACAGTTTGTTTTATATGTGATTTCATAGAAGTAAACAAAATAGTTTCAGTGTTAAATTAGTAGAAATATTTCAATTATATAATTGGTGCTATTAAATAGTAGTACTATTAGGTAGTAAGCTTTTCAGATCTTTTTGTCTGAGTGTGTGGGTTTTGTATGATTCTAATGGATTGATTGTGTATGTATCCACTAGATTTTACAAGATTTGTGTTTGTAATTGTTTTTCTGGAGCATGGTTTTCCTTCAAAATAAAACAGGTGGAATGCACAATCTTTACATGAAAATATGCAGATATATTACCAAATATTACAAAGGTATGCAATATACAAATATACAAATGTATATACAAATATATGGTATATACAAAGAGACAAAGTAAAGAAAGTTTTCCTAGCTAGTACATATAGATTATTGTCATTTTCCTTCTCTTTTTGCAAAGAAAATTATGTAGCATAATACCATGGTGGTATATCCACTCTGTAATTTTGTCTTTCAGCTTGTGCTAACAGTGGGATTACTGGCAGTAGTAGTATACTTGTATACAGTAGTGGCGTTCAATTTTTTCCGCAAGTTCTACAACAAGAGTGAAGACGGTGATATGCCAGACATGAAATGTGATGATATGCTAACAGTAAGCCTTATTTTGCTTTCTGGAACTTTTTTCTTAAACTGTTATGTTTTTGTCCTGACCTTCTTGTAATTCCTGTTCACACAGTTGTATCGTTAGCCAGCAACAGGAAAGACTATAATTGAAGGTGAAGGAACAAATACAATTAATATCCCTAACAACTCTACATACCCTGTGTTTGTAAAACAAATGCATCTGTATAATGAATAGAAGAAATGTGATGATATTCTTCACTATAGTGTCTCAAAAACTGAAAACCAACAGCTCAACAGCTACAAGCTGTGGAGCTGAGCCAGTTTAAGGGCAGTACTTCTGAATCCCGAGGTTCTACAGGCCATTCAGGAGGAGACTCAGTTATAGGCAAGGACATTCAGAAGTAGTTCAGGTACTGAAATGCTTGTTTAAGCTTGGAAATCTATCTGTTTCCCTTAGGATGAATTGCCATGATTGTCTTCAATTGACAATTCTGTTCTGAAATGTCTCCTGTGCTCAGAACCACCAAAAATTATTTTGTACTTATTGAGACAGTGCCAGACTTTGCAGTTGTGGATGGTAGGTAGAGCTTAAATCATGAAGAATTTCTAAGATGCTTTGCCATTAATATCCTTCTAAAAGCAATCATGTACAACAAAATTAAATATATTTCAGTATGTTATGCAATATGAATCACTTCCAGGGAACTGACACCACTTAAAAGCCCAATAATTAGATAAACTGTGGAAGCAGACTAGTGTGTCAGTATTTTTTCCAGTTTGGGACATTCAGTACAAGACAGGCAACGTGAACATGCTATAAAATCGTGGTTGTCTTTTGTAAAAGCAGTAAGACTTGCAATGTGTTGTTTTACTTTCAGACGTAGAAAACTAACTTTTTAAATTTTTTAGATAACCAACACTACATTCACAGTTTATGATTGACTTTCAGTAGTGAAATAAAAATTGTCTCTAAAAATTGTTAAACTTTTCATTTGTCACTCGGCATTGTGTGTTACTATGTCAGTTTCTTACGTAAGGGATTTTGGGGGTAAGTGTGCCATAGAAATAAAATAACTGATTTTCTGTAAGGTTGGGTTTTAGGAGTTAGTCATTGTTGTTGTCATCACTACTTTTTGACAGGGAGTGAGAGCCCTGGACCTGTAGTTTGCAAAGCTAGAGAAAAAGAAGCAATCCCCTTCCTCCACCAGATCTCTGAGAGTGATCTAATGCTTTTCTATTAAAATATAGCATGATAAACTGGAAATTTTGCATTGTAAGCATCCTACATAACTATACTGAGACTTGTTTTAACACTTTTCAGGTCATAGTTTCACAGTATTAATCTCAGACTTTCTCCATCATTAGTTGTTCCTCTGCACAAACATTCTTAGGTTTTTTGATTATTTTGTTTTGGTTTGGTTTTTGAATTTGGTTGAAACATCAAAGATAGGGAAAGTCATTTGTGTTTGAGCTAAGAAATGGAAAAGGAGATGTCTCTGGTAGTAACAGTATTTCCTACTTGCATATTACTGAAACAGTTGTAAGTGAATCATGCTGTGCTGCTGGCCTTAAGGCAGTTGAACCTTTAATCTTTTTGAACTGCTACATAATGACAGAACATGGAATACTGCAACTTCAGCTGCCCAGCAGCATTTCACCTCCCTCAGAAATACACCTAACCTCACAAGGGAGAAAAAGCTGACTTGAGATACTGTAGTTGCTAGACCATAGACCAGTTCTTCCGATTACTGAATTTACAGCAATGGGCATTTTTACTTTTAGCTGCAGACAAACTTTGTATCCCTTTGCTCTGTGTTTTCTAGTGCTACATGTTTCACATGTATGTTGGAGTACGTGCTGGTGGAGGCATCGGTGATGAAATAGAGGATCCAGCAGGAGATGAATACGAAATCTATCGAATTATCTTTGATATCACTTTCTTCTTCTTTGTGATTGTCATCCTCCTTGCCATTATTCAAGGTAAATGTTTGCAATGTGGTGAGACTAAAAGCATTATTTAGCAGCACAAAGTTCTTTAGTTCTATGCTAATCACACACCTAAGATTCAACCAGGACATCAGGGCAGATCATGAAGCACAGACCTATACAGTAAAATACACCCAGCTGGATTTTATCCATATGCTGTTCTTCCTAGTCTCTGTGAAATCCACAGGCTCTAACTGGAGCGGTGGAAACAAAAAAAGCTCTTTGCTGTGGGAATACTGGTGTCACTGCCATTTCTATCTTCTCATTGCCCTTTCTAAAAGCCTCCTGCAAATGATTAGCAAAAGAAGTGATTGAAAATCTTGTGGCATACTTTAAAATTGTCTTTCAGCATAACCTCCCTTTGCGCCTGTGTGTGGACAAAATCAGTAGCGGGTGCTATCAGCATTCCCTCTGCCAGCACCCAGTGTTCTTGACTGGCAGATCTGCAGATTGGTGGTAGTGGTGTGGAAATTGAAGCATAGCTTTAAAAGGTTTAATCTTTTTTTCATAAAAGCCTCTGTTTGGTGTGATGCCTTCTTATTTGAACAATGTCAAAGAGTAAAGAAAGGTGCTTGATATGAAACAGCTTTAGTATATCCTGGTTAATGACAATGGAAAATCAGCTGCCATCAGGTTGGCTTCTGAATTTGAAGCTGACTGACAGTGTAACTTGTTGTAAGCTGAATAGTGAATATTGAATTTTGGGAAGTCAGGGGTTTTGTCGTTATTTTTGTATTAATGATGTTTAATGTTATTACCTAAAATACTTAAAGGACCTCTCTGTTTCCATATTATACCTTCAAAAGACTGTCAAGATTACCCAGAAGATCATCCTTTATTAAAGTTTTTAAAGACTGTCAAGATTACCCAGAAGATCATCCTTTATTAAAGTTTTTACAAATTAACAGAAGTATATCCTTGATTTTGGAAAAAAGTGTGATTTTTACTAGGTCCAGTTGCTATTCTATTGATACCTTATGTCTTTCTGTCAGCTAACAGCTAACCTATGATGATTTTGACAGCAGTAATGATGCTTTCTCATTTCCTATAAGGAAGTTGAGAGGACAACTCTGTACTTGTGGCAAATGGTTTATAATTCCTACTAAAGCAACAAGTTTTTTAGAGGGCTTGGGGAACATGCAAAATTTTTTGTAGCCTGAAGTGGCAAATCTTTTACTGTTTGTTCCTTCATTTTGTGAGTGGCTGTAGAGTAAGAGGCCTTAGCTGGTCAAGCTGTGGGTAGAATTCTTATCTGGTGTCCATCAGTTTTACAGCATAGTAGTGTTAATGATTGTGGAATTAGTCCCTATTTGTATTGGTGTAAGTAAAGGGAGAATCATAAATAATTTATCATCTCAGACATGGAGCCTATGGTGGGTTTTTTTATTGTCTTTCTGTATCTCCCTGAAATGGCCCCTTACTCCAGTAGAGCTCTGACAGTGGAACCTCATGCTGCTTAACAGCCATAATAAAGGAGGATGCACAGAGCTCAGAGCCTCTCTGCATCTGCTGTGTAATAAATCCCTGAACTCTGTTAAACGTGCAGTAGTATTCTTAGTATAGTAAAGCCTTGATCACTGTAAAACTACATCATGTGCCTTCAGGTACTGAGTCAAGATTAGAGCACTGTGAACAAATTGGAAGTCTGCTTATCCCATCTTATAATTCCAAATGGTACTATCAGCCATGTTACTAGCAGCAGTTTGCTTTCGCTGGCTCATTTTCTTTCACATATTGTTTTTGTGGTCTTTGGAATATATCTTGGCTTCTGTTATTTCTGCATGAGATTCTCGTTTAATATTCTTTGTCAGAGTTTCCCCTGGATTTCTAAATATTCTTTGTCTCAGTTCTGTTCTTGAACATTAACTGTCCTTTTAACTTAAACCCTAGGTTTAATTATTGATGCTTTTGGTGAGTTAAGAGATCAGCAAGAGCAAGTTAAGGAAGATATGGAGGTAAGAACATCCAGTTGCTGAACCATACCTCAGGTTTCATGAAGTCTGTTTTCAATCAAAATGTGATCTAGCTAGTGGATTTCTTTAAAAAAAACTAAGAGGAAAATACAGTCTATACACAATCCAATATCATACAAAGTCCTGGTTGAGGCTCTGCTCTGACATCTCAGTTCATTAAATGGAAATAATAACCGAGGTTTTTTAATAGCCTTTTTTTGTATCTATTTAAATATAAGAACTTACATAAGTGTTTCTGTTAATACCAAATAAAATTATTTTTAGATAAATTTGTGAAAACTCTGCTAGCATCCAGGTTCTGAATAGCACTTACCCCTCTCTGCTGCCTCCTGTGAAAGAGGTGTGTGCTATGCTTTGACAGCTGCGCAGCTGCTACCTTGCAAGTCTGTCTGCGTGGGACACAAACCCAGGCTGCCTGAACTGATATTCTGCTCTAAGCATCTGTTGCATTTGTTTGCCAGTTCCTCTTATAGATTTTGTTAATACCTCCACATCAAGTGTGGCCAGTTTTTTCACTGTCAGTGATAAGATAACAAAAATGCAGACAAAAAGCATAATTATTTTTTCACGACTTCAAAAAGTTTAGACTAATCCCTGTATTTTCATTTTTGTAAATGAAAAAAAATCTTTGTACATTGCATATATTATAATGAAATACATGTCTGTGTCTATTTAAGTCCTTTGGATCTTCATACTAGAGGTTTCTAACACCAGGTGTTGACACTGTCATGTTACAGTCCATCTCAGTTGTAATTTTCTTCGGTTAATTTGTGTGCAAGTATCCCGTACTTCATGGTTTTCTATTCTGCTATTTAAGTATGACCATAAGAACTCGGAAAAGCAAACCGATTGTATTTTGTAATCTAAACTAAGTATATTCAGTTTCAGCTGGACAAGCACAACAGACATTGAGGTAAATATTGCCATATGTTACAGTGAGTGCTATTTACAGTGTTAAAGGAAAAAAAAAATCAGCTTTGACCATTGTATACCATTCTTTCTCCTGATACCTGTTCATTTACAGCTGGCAAAGGTGGGTTTTGGTGGGGTTTTTTGTTTGTTTGGGGTTTTTTGTTTGTTTTTTTTAACGGTATGAACCTATTCTGATTGCTGTTAAACCTCTATTCAAGTGTCTTGGCTGAGGTATCCAGTCCCAATTGTTAAAAGAAAAATCTTTTTGTTCAGCACATATTACACATGATGCATTGCCATTTTCAAGAAAATTGTTAGATTTTTATTGGCCTTTTCTTAAAGGAGTGCATGGTTATATATAGTGTTGAAGTGCTCTGTATTCTTTCTTTTAGACAAAGTGCTTTATCTGTGGAATAGGAAATGACTACTTTGATACAGTGCCCCATGGCTTTGAAACACACACGCTACAGGAGCACAACTTGGCCAATTATTTGTGAGTACAGTCAAAACAAACTCCTTGCTAACTGATGACCTTGCAACCTCTGCAAGTACCTGATTAGCTCTCTTGCATAAGAGTCAGTACTGTTTGCCTTTGATGTTCACTCATGCTGTCTGTATATATAATGCCGTGGTGCTGGGAGCAAGGAATGAATGAACTTCATTATCTTGTCTCCAGCTTGATTGTGACCCACCAAGTTTGTGTGAGCTAGGAAATGGAAACTGTGAACTTAGTATGTGGCTGTAGAGGTGGTGTAAAACGGACTGTGTTGTGTTAAGGTACAGGGGAACGGTATGACCTGGCCTGGAGGCTGATGGAGAGAGTGAGTGCCAAAGCAAAGGAGTAAGGCAAAAGAGGGAAAACTTGCATTGGAGACAATAATTTGAGTGGGGTGCTGAGGCTAAGAGAAGCCAGGACTAAGGGAGGTAGGGGAACAGGTATAAGGAAATAGACAGGGAAGGGCTGCACCAGGGACATCAGGTCTACCTTTGGAAAATCCAAGCAGAGCATCAGTGACCACCAAACTCAGTCTTTTTAATAAAATCTGGAAATAAAGCCATTTATCAGGTCCACAATCACCATATCATACTGTTCCTCTCCTGCCAGGTACCTAAGAAAATCTAGTGCCAAAGTCTATTTTATGTTGCTGTCAGTGTGAAGCAGTGGATGGATTGTGACTTTGCATCTATAAACTAGCACTGTATGTGCACAAAATAATGAGAGTGTAAAATCAAACATCCCTATAAAGAGCTTCCACCCAAAAAACAGGTCGTGCAAAAAAAAAACCAAAAAATTAAAACCACCATCATGTGGGATTTTGTTCCTACTTAGAATGTACTACACAAATAACATACTATGGCATACTTACTCAAAGTGCATCATCCTAAGGAAAGGGTTTTTGATGTTTTTGTGCATGATCACGTTTTATATTTTTACATATGTTTGGAGAGAATGTCTATTATGAGTGAAATTTTGAAATCATCCCCTAGTGTCTGTCAGATACCTGAAAACCCCAAGACTAATGTATTTTTAAAATTACAAGTTCTGCTCATGTTGATCTTGAGTTACAAACACTAGCAGAATATCCCCAAACTATAATTTCAATAAGAAAAATCTCTTAATGTCTTAAGCATTTCTCACTCATTGTGGGGAGAGTTAAAAAAGAAAGGTCCAATGACTGTTCTTTGTCTGCTTCCAAGTTGGTGTCCATGGGCAAAAAAAGTCTTATAATTTTCAGATTAGAAAATGTAGAAAATATTCATCTATACTGAGCTGCTATCTACTGTAAATCAAACTGAATCTTTTGTATTTTAGCATACTATTCATTGAACAATGACTGAGTATCAGCAGTGTCAGGGAAGTATACGTAATGTTTTGGGAATAAATGGAACAATGGAACTTATAAGTCCATGAACAGCATTTTCACTGTACTTGCTGAGAAATATCCATCTCTCTGTTGGTTGCCTGATGTTTCCAAATACTGGACCTGTAATAGATGTCTCTTTGTTTGTAGGTTTTTTCTGATGTATCTTATTAACAAAGATGAAACAGAGCATACAGGACAGGTAGGTTGATCAACTCTATGTCAACAGTTAATAAATAAGAATGATTCTAAAATAAAAATTATTCAGGCTTGGCAAAACTAAGAGTATTCTAATGAACAGCTCGCTATATGGTATGTAACTTAATTCTTATTCTTCTAAACAATTGTTAGGACTTTGGTTTCTTAATGTTAGATTGAGTATCAATTCTTTAGTAATTTCTATCCCTATTTTATTTTCTTAAAGTGTTACTTTCACAAAATATACAGACTATAAACAAAAATAATGAGAAACAGAACATTCAAGTATCCTCTGAAAGCAGCACTCTTCATTTCTCCCTGTTGAGTCTTTTTCAATAATCATTGTCCTTTCTTATTATTTATATATAAATTTCTGTGTCTACATTCCAGTATAAGTTGATATGAAAGAGACTTTGCATATATTTAAAATGAAAGCTGTTTTGAGAAGTTTTCCCTGGAGGTTTCTTCTTTGCTGTTGTTCTTTCAAACTTCTGGTGCTTCCTTCAAGTTCTGTTAAATATAGTCAGTAAAAAAATAGATCAAATTTACAGACTGCTGTTTCTTTCTAGTGATGGTCTGGCAGCTGACTAAGCAAATGTTTCTATGTTGAATATTAGAAAACAAAAAACCTGAAAAGCATCATATACATAGACCCACAGATTTGGGTCAAAGGGGTGATTTGCTATAAATCTATGTATCTTACTCTTTCTGAACTCAAAACTGAGAACTCTTTCAGAAATGTATGTACTGGGTAATTATAATCATCATCTTTGCATAAATCCTCTCAGCTTTGTCCAGTATCAGATTTTATGTATTTGCTTTGCTATTTTTGAACATCCATTTGTCATTTGAGAATTTCACATTAAATGAGATTTTCAAAAATTTCATTTTTATTTGTGTTTTCTTGGTGTACAGTGTGTCCTACTTTATTCACTGAGGCCAGATTTCTACTAACTGTTCAGTTTTGGTAATTTTTTAGCTGATCCTTTGAAAATTGAGAATGCTTCATACTACGTAACTTCTAGGGACATGGTTTAGTGGTGCACGTGGCAGCGTTAGGTTTATGGTTGGACCAGATGATCTTAAAAGTATTTTCCAACCTAAATGATTCTATGATTCTACAACTTGTGTGACACATGTCCTTTCTACCAGGGAACTTGTATTTGTGTAATAAAGAGCACGTTTAAGGGGTGTGATTAAAATGGAAATAAAATGATATATCCTTTATTGTTTTCCGGATGGCCTAGTGATGGAGCCCTACCCGAACAAATAATCAGTGAAAAAAACAAACAAACCCCACCACTGATTCAGAAGATATTGCTCTTCTAAGAAATACCTTTAAAGGCCATTTTTTTAAAATGCATTGTGTGTATCCATGTTTTGAAATGACTAATGCAGAAATTCAGCCAGATTTCTATGAAAGAAAAGATTCAGCTTACCCTGGTATTTATCTTGTGATTGGCTTTATCTGAGCTTTACAGTGCTCCTGTAAGTGCAAGAAGAACTAAATTACCTGGTCCTCTTCTATGTGTTTCTCTAGTGCTTTTTGACTAGGTGACAAAATTCTAAAAAGTACTCTAAACTGATCGAAAATGTTAACGTGAATTTGTAGGTCAATATACAACAACATGGTATGCACAGAATCAAAAAATGAAGCAGTGTATAAATAAAAGAGGGGGGAAAAAAGTTATGGTTGGCTCTTTCTCATTGAATCAAATTAACTTATTTAAATTGTGTTTTTTTCAGGAATCCTATGTATGGAAAATGTACCAAGAACGGTGCTGGGAGTTTTTCCCTGCTGGTGATTGCTTCCGAAAACAGTATGAAGACCAACTCAACTAGGCAGGGATGAGGATTTCCAGACGCAGATATGTCCGTGTATTTCCCAACTCTTTTGGGAATGTCTAACAGATTTCTTAAATCCCCAAAGCTTGTGCTTTTTGGAGCACCAAAGCTCTGTTTTTAATGACCCAACTGTGCTTTTATTTTCTTGTGTATTTGCTTTGAGAACACTGGAGTGAAGAACAATGAAAAATAACAGCAACTCTGGAAAACAAACCAACCACTTGCACACACAAAGATATCCCTATACATAACATGCACACATAAGAAGAGACTTGAGACAGCTTATTTCTGAAACTGCCAGGTGATGCCCTTGTCTATATGATCACACATGGGGTGACATGGTAGCAACACTCATTCGATCTGTTTATTTCATCATCCTGGGAGGAACTATATGTAGTTCGCAGAGGACTGTAAAAGATTGTTGTGGACACTAAGTTGTGGGGAAATAGTGCCTTACTATATGTGGGTTGAGCTATGCAGAAGATGAGTGCATGATGACATTTTTTTTTTTTTTTTGTCTTCCCTTTCTTCCAAGTTAATATTTATTTTGTGGTGGGTTTGGGAGGAAGGGACTTGATTGTGCACATCTTTTTAACCAGACTGGAGTGTCTCAGGACAAGATTAGGTTATTCTCACCAAGTTCATTTCACATTTACCTTCCTCTTTAGCTTTTGCTCTTATTTTGGTAATGCTCTGATACAACACTGCAACTTTATGAAATCTTTGTATGAAAACAAGACGACTGCAAAAAACACTTTAACAAGAAATGTTTCATTGCATGTTTATTATGCAAGTTTAAAACAATCAAAACAACAACGTTCAGAAGCAAGTTGATCAACATGAGAAAACATTCACAATAATTATATCCATAGTAATAAAGTGTTGTGGGCTTTATTGTACATCTGGAACAAGTGTCATCAGCCAACAATGTATATGTTATGAATTTGACAGTAGTTTTGTTTTCTTTTCTTTTTATTTCTCTCATTTCTGCCACCTGTGATCGATAGTGGAGTTGAAGATTTTCTTGTTAAATTATTTTTTAAAAGCAAAGCTGAAGCAATATCCATTCAGGGACTCCATCAGTTGCATCATGAAACACCAATGATGTGTACATCACTCCATTTTGAGTCCTTTTCAATTGTAATGCCAGTCTTTACAAATAAAAAGAGAGATTCAGAATGGAAACAAGCTGGTTTTGGTAGCATTTGAGGTCTTTGTTATAGAGTCTTTTTATTAATTCCCAGATTAATTACACCCGCTTCAAAACAGGATTAAGCTGCTGTTTCCGTGATGAATATTTTTGGGTTTGGCTTTGTTTTTTCTCCTGGATTTCCTGCTGTTCTGTTGCTTCACCTCATTTCTTAATGGGCCACAGTTTTGTCTTAAAATAAATTGGTTGTATCAGTCTTCAGTTATAGCTAAGAAAAATTATAACTAAAGAATTAGTCCTTTGAAAATACTAATTATGTATTCCTGATAGCCAGGCTTCCAGTTAGCTACTCTGCAATTGGGTTCCTGATGAGGTTTCTGGTAAAATTTTCTCAAATTCTGCAATACTGGAGGCCAGAGGCTGGGCAGGCTGCTGGTGGTGGGAGGGCTGAGTACAGCAGCTACAATTTTTATTCAGGTTTTAAACCATCTCTACCCGTTTTGGAGTACTCATTCCAGCTTTGTTTCCTCCCTGTTTGGCACAACTCCATAAACCACTTCTGACCAGCCTTTCTGGGATTTGCATATAAGATTTAGAAATGGGGGATTGCAGTGATATTCCTTTTTGGGTGTACAGCATGAGAAGATTTGTTTGACACACAGTCACACACACGATTGTGGTGTTTGGCACGTTTCACTGAGAAAGATGTAGCTAATGATTCTGACTGATCTTTCAAGATCCCTTTGTCTACAAAACAAAATCAAATGGACTTTGTAGGCAAATACCAGAATAAAAATGTCGTGTTTCTTTAACCTCAGCTTTCATGTCACAAAGCTTCTGGGGTGTGCTGGCTGTTGAATCCAGTATGCTGTTTAAAAAATATACGTGAAGCCGTACTTAAACACTAGAGTCTTTCAGGATGAGATCTACTGGTTATATGGTGATCTAAAAAGTTTCTTTTCAAGTCTGCAAAATCTTCATTTATTATATTAATTATAGCTTTCCAGAAACAAATTTCTACAGCTAAGAACTGGTTCATGAGAATTTGCAAGATTAGTGTTCACTGCTGGAAAAAGATGGAAACCAGCTTGGGCAGACCTTCAGAGCCTGGTTCCTGGTGCATGCTGTCCCCTCTGCAATGGCTGTAGACTTTCTGTGAGTCTCTGCAACTTGGCATTTCTGCTTCATTTAGCACACAAAACTTGCCAAGGAGAGCCTTTTTCTTAACACATCTGAATTCCAGAAAAAGAAACTAATTTTGAATTTAAAAATAAGAGTACGTGTCATAGGAGATGGGTTTATTTTTGAAGTATGCGTATCCTGTGACTCATACTGTTTCTCACACTAATGTGCACTTTTAAGAGGGTAATATTATTCAGACAGGCCATACACTATATGATACAGACTGTGTTATCAACATTAAACAAATTAATACTGTTTAATTTGGTTTAGACTTACTTAGACAAAGTTGAAGTGCATTCTTAGATTTTACTAAAAAATTACTGAGATTACTGTGACGAATGCAATTTCTTCAAATTTTTGTGCTGTAGAAGTCAGTAAAACAAGCAATGTGATCATATGAACACAGCCAACCAATAAAAACAACTTGCTGCTTTAATAGTTGTATCAAAAGAAATTAACTTTGACATATGTGTCCTATATACAACATACAAGATCAGGTAATAAGATGCCACTGCTAAATCCAAGAAATCAATTACAGTGCTTATGCATGTGATCTTTAGGATAAGGTTATACTTAACACATGTATTTGTGTATGCTAATTTTTTTTCAGCTGTTAGCTAAATTTACTGATTGTGTCAGTAAAACTGTAATTTTCAGGAGGAACTCTTGCCCGTTATTGAAGATAGCCGAGAGAGAGTTGTGGTTTACCTCTGAATGGTAAAAGAATTGAGAAAAGCTCAAACTCATGATCCCAGTGCATGCATGCTGCTTTCCACAAAGAAACAAAGGAATCAATGGCAATGGAAAAGCAAAGTAAGATGGCAGAGTAGTTGAGGTGTGATTCATTTGTGGAAGTTGTTACCTGTTTGTATTTTGTTCTGCTTAGCGCTGGGTTACCTGATGTTTGTTACACATTCTTCCAATACTCTGTTCTTAAGTCTTTCCTTAAAACTTTGAAGCTTAAGTCTGAGGTTTTGACTGAGACAGTCACAGAAAATAGAAGACAAGAAAAGGATGCTGTAATATCCTTGGCCCTTGCATTGCTACAAGACTATTCCTTCATCTCGGCCACTAATGTGCTGTTTAAGTTGTTGTTGAATATTTTCTTTTGTGTCTTCCTACTTTTACAGACACTTACTAGACACTTACTAATGGATAATAGCATTTTGCTTGGGCATTGCATAAATGTTTCTTTCTGTAACTCCTTTGATAACATTCCTACCATCTTCAGAGGCACTGAATAATTCCCTTTACTTAGTCACCTGTAAAGTATTCATAGTATGTAATATTTTCCAAAGAATTTTATTTTCTAAAGTAGAGTGTATATTAATATTCTTATTCATTAACCAAACCAAATGTAACTGTGGTGTCCAGAGCAGTCTCTGTCAAAGGATAGGACATCTGTCACAGAGAGCATGGGTGGATATGTTCTTTGATTAAATCTGTCTAACATTTATGCTCAGAGATGTAGCTTCTTCTATCTCTTTTCTTAAGTCATAGCCACTTTAATTTATATATTTATTCACTTCTTTTTCAGTTTTCTGCAGAGGCTTGGTTGCAAATAGAATTCCAAATTATATCATACAGTCACTTCTTACTCAAGATTTGCAAGATGTTTAAGCAGAAATTTATAGGTGAGCCTTTTTGGCAGCTGCCTCATTTATCTTTTGGGGTTTTTTGAAGATCCTTTTCCTGTATTTTCCGGATTAGGGTTTTTGCTGTCATCTGCATAGCATTTTAACTGTACTTTTGCAACTTCTTCTATCTAGTTTTCTTCACCATTATCTTTGTTTGGATATTTATTTAGGCAAAAGGACGTGTCTCTGTTAGGTGGTGAAGATGACTGTTCTCAGCAGTTGTTGAAGATGCATGACAGCCAAACAGCATCATTCTGCCATGCCAGTGGAGGTCAAGAGTTGAGGCAATTTTTTATATGAACAGCTTGCTTTAGTCATAACGTAGCCATGGGCTGATCTGCAGTTGCAAAGGTGTGACCTATACATTTTGGTGAGGATAGAAAGATCTGACGTAGAATTCTCCTGAAAAAAAGTTTCGAAATTTCTGAAACTGAAGAGGGTAAAGCTCAAAAATCCACAATTGCAGCAAACTGAAGGTCTTTGCTTTCCATTAATTGTGTAAATGCTCCAAGTTAGCATGCAAGATGTAGTTGCTGTGTTACTTAGTAGAAATTGCAGTTATATAGATTAAATACCTCTCTCTTGGATATATTTTAAATAATAACCCTTGGAACACTGAAAGGGTGGCTAAATAGTGCTGGATCATGCTATCTGAGATTTGAAATAATTCGAAAGGTTTTGATCAATTGTTCTTTTTGTAGTGCTAGTAGGATAGAAGGAAACTTCATGAGTCGAATGCATTGAAAAGAATAGAACCATCCGGGGGGAATTAGAGCATGGAAAGTCCTAAAATCAAAGAAAGAAATTATTAGATTAAAAAAAAAAATAATAGCATGAGAAATGAAGAATATGAAAGCAAATGATATCTTTCATCTGTTGAGATGTGTGATTTCATCATGAAACTATTGATGAGCTCTGCTTCTGCACTAACTGTTGTGACAGAACTTCTGTATTTCCTGTTAAATGCTTAAGAACCATAAGTATTTTTTGGTGATACTAGACAACATCTAGAAAATACACAGATAACAAGCTTTTCTAAGAATAGTTATATAAATGAAAAGAGTTGAAACCCAGAATTTTTATGAAGCAGGGTGGGTTTTTTTTTGGTTTTAGGTAGATATAAATTCATTTTTAAGGCTTTCGTGAATTTTTTTAAACTTTGTTTTGTATGCTACAAGTGAGTTTCAGGATCCAAACCAAGAATTAAGTTCTTCTGGTGTCAGCTGCCATACCTGTTCATAACCAGACTATAGTCTCTAGCTTTAAAGAGCTGGAAGCCTGAGCAAAGGACAAAAGAGAATACATGGATTCAGTATATGGACAGGAGAGGTCAAGTTCACAGTGGGGTAATATCAGGAACATAACTGAGAAGAAAAAAGATTTGTAGAAGTCAGTTGGCCTCAGCATAGCAAGCTTTTTTGAAGTGTATTCCTTTTTTTCCTGTTTTTCTCCCTCTAGTAACTTACTGCTGAAAAAAAACTCTGAAGTGCCATTTATATACCTTTTTTAAAAAAAAAAAAAAAAAAAATTAATCCATATTTACTGAGATCTAGAGAATATGCTTGCTTTTAATCTTTGGAAAACTAGCATTTTTGTAGCTTGCTGTGTTTCAATTTCAGACAAAGATACATCTTTCAACTGTTTCTGTACTCTTGTCATTGAAGGGAAAATATCCTGCTATGTAACCACTCTGCATTCATGAGCAAAAGAAACACCTGACTAGCACTAGCATCTTTTCTCCTTCCTGCTCAGCTTTTGAGATATGTTAGAATAATGCTATGAATTGCTTTAAAATCAGGTATCGGGCATTAACACAGATCTGTCACACTCCCTTCTCACTCAGCAATTACTATGCTAAAGTCTTGTGATTCCTGCAGCTTCATCTTCTGTAACACATTGAGGCAGAAGGTAGAAAAGTACAAGAGTTTATTTACTTTAGCATGTGATAATTATGTTAATAGAGATGAACATTCTTTTAAAGAAAAGGCAGCAATTTGAAAGTAATTTGGATTGACTGGGAAAAGCTTACTGGCTTCACTGGGTTACAGTTAAGTATGTGTTCTAATAAAAGGTGGACAATTTGGTTTTTGAGTGTTTATGAAAAGTTACTGTGATGAAGTAGATAGTGAATCTTGGTAATGTTCAGGAACATCGAGCTCCTTAGGGAGCTCCTGGTGAGTGAACACTGTATCCTATGAAGGCATCACAGTTATTTTACTTTTTGCAGTTTAAGGAGTGGAAAAATAAAATAAAAACTCTTGAACTTATTTTAAACCTTGCAAAAACTACTAGTGAAGAAAACCCGATGCGAGGGAAATGGAAGAAGTAAAGGTTCGTGACCCGTTGCTGTATTTCTGTGGAGTTAATTAAATTGCAGTCGTAGTGAAGCAAGCGAGGTTCTCAGCTTGAGGCGTGCCGTGCCCGTTGGGCAGACCCGCGGGAAGGCAGCAGAGTGGGTGACATCTGGCTCAAGCAGCGGCATCCATGAGGATGCTGTTCCCTCCTGTGGTGTTGTGCTCGTGCACCCAGTTCTGAAGGCGTCCCTTCCCCCTCTACCTCGGCGCCAGGGAAGGGACGATGACCGACTGGTGTGTTTGCTCGGCTGGGTTATCGGCTCCGTCCCCCGGCAGCCGACTGCCTACTGCGTGCCTGCTGATACACAGGCACGTGCAGACAGTTCCTCATAGGAAGAAATTAAAGTCAAATTAATTAGGCAGCTGCTCAGTGCTGACAGAAAAAGCATATCCTTTTATCATGTGGTCCATCCTAATGGGACGAGAGGAGTATATCCACTGGCTAGGAAATAAACCAGTAATATGACTGGACCATATAGCAGGCTGTTGATTTGTGGTTCTTTCCAAAAAATACACAATTTGAGAGACCTAACTACAATTGATATTAAAGTGGCCTCATAGATTTGGTGTAACTACTGAGCTATTTCTAAGTGTTCCACAATGTTACCCTAAGGTGTTAATAAACCACGTTGTTGCTATTAAATAGTAATATGTTAAAACCCAAAACTCACTATATTTCCTAGCTATTTGAAAAGATTATTATCCTTGATGCTCATTTATGTGCCCTGCTTTAAGCCAATTCAAGTGACAGGTAAAATGATTATCTTTCTCTGGAGCACAGTGTTTTAGAAAATGATGGTTTATAGTGTTCCATGCGCATCTGGAAAACTGTTCAGTGTTTAAATGGATGTGGCAGAATGGAATGAGCTTGGGACAGAACATAGACACTGAATTTCTTTTCTTCACTCATTCTTTATGCTTGGACAGGTGCAAAATTCATCATAATTTAAATATAAGAATATAAAGATAGACCCATTGTCTTGGAGTTTGCCTGTTCCTGGCTCAGCCTTCATTATTCTTGACTCTAATGAGGCAAGTTTGATTTCTGTTTGCTCAGACTTCTGCCCTGTATCAAGAGGCTAATATCACATACTTTGCAGTACTGGGAAGTGATTATAAAAACAAGCCAAGATAATCCTGGATTATTTAAAAAAAAAAAAAAAAAAGTAATATAATTTCCTTAACTGTTACTCTTTTGCAGTTTGAGAAGCCTATTTCTTGTTTAAATTTTGCTTCTACAAATGATTTCGTATTCCCTCTGGAGAGTCACAGACTGTTATATTTAATAACCAGATGGAAATCTTTCTTTTTGTCTTTATCCAAATCTTCACCTGTCTGGATGACCCTTAACATCTAAATAGTATGCAAATACAGGATAATTAGAGACTTTCCAGTACTGAGTGCTCATGTAAATCTCCAAAGTATATAATTCATAGTGTATAAAAATGTTGCTTGTTTATGCTTCATGGAACTGATGTATAATTAATTATTTTTTTGTCATAAATATAAGGATTTCATAAGGAATCCTTGAGCGGTCTACAACTGCAGTAGCCTCTTCTCTGCAGCTATTTGATTTTTTAAAAAATAAAGGTAATTAATATGCTTGCAAGGCTAATATGCACATTTCACTCACATCATTTTTATTCAGGCTATGAGTGCCTTGCCATAGAAATCCAGCAGAGTTATAAAAGACTGTTTAAAATAAGCTTCTGAGGCGTTAATCTGAATGTTACCGCTCGGCGTGCTTCTGCCAGGGAGAACTGTTAGAAAATAAGTCACATTAAGTTTTACTCTTACTGTTTACTGCTTAATTTGTCAACGGGGGCAATGTAAGCTACAAAAACGAGAGCTGTGAAAGGAACTTGCTGTACAAGGCTGGTTTATAGTTAACATTTTGCATATATGATCAGCTCTTGATGAACCAATTATCCAGCTGGCAGATTAACCGTGATTTGCATATAGAAACATCTATGCTGGCATTGTTTTGACCAACTTGGACCTAGAAGGAGTAGACAAACTTATTTGTTGTGTTGGTGGTTTTACCACTGTGGAAACTCAGGTGTCCCTGAGCCTTAGCCACGCTATCTGATCGCTCTTTTTGCCTTTGTGTGCTCGTTGTATCTTTTTGTGGCTTGATTTGCATTCCCAGGATTTGGATTACTTTTATGACCTGAGATACCTGTTTCTTTACTGTATGTAAATGATTATATGCTCCAGAAATGCATTCACGAAAAGGAATGTGCCAACTCCCCTTGAAAGGTAGTAATCTGAGTAGGTGCTTTCTACGTGACAGCACCGTGGTGGTGGCTCTGTGCCTGTTTTAAAGCAGTTGTGGTGCTGTCTCACAGAAGTGTTAATGCTGCTGACAGAAGGCTGTTATGAAACAAATGTGACAATCTGCTTTCATTTCATATTTCTTCTGCTGCCTGTCAGCTGTCGTGGCATTTACCTTTCTGATTCCCAAAAGATCCTCCTGCAAGTGATCACGTTACTATGACAGTGTAACCCTGTTTATACTTAGAGCTGGAAAGCACAGCCAGCTAAAATGTCCAGTATTCTTTTAACAAATGCAAGCTGTCACCTTGTCAAGATGCGTTGCGAAGAACACCATCAGACACTGATCTTGCAAAGTTCATTTATGAGAGTTCTATAGTGAAAACAAGTTTTGTGGGATAGAAACCCTTTGGTTTAGACAGGATTTAATTTCAAAATTATTGTTAGTATTTCCTAAAAGCATAAAACTAGAAAATAAATACACTGAATTTCACTGTAATTTGACATCAATACATATTTATTCTCAGTATTGTTAAGGTATTCCTACTTAGACAACTCAGAATCAGCATCGTGTATTTCCTTAAATTAATTAGATGCATATGCTAATAGGTAGGATAGTTTCCATATTAAAAACAGAGAGAAATAATTAATTTTCTGGCTAATTCCAAGGATAAACCTTTACTCTGAAGAAAAACGTCAGAGAAATTGACATTTTAATGTTAAGCAATTTGGATGTGCTTTTTTTTTTTCGTATCTGCATTCTCTCATTGCTTATTAGGTCAGTAATTTTGGTTTTCATTTTCCTCGTTAATGGAAAACATGCCACTCAAAAGATCAGTGAGGGCTGCCAAGTATGTACACGATTTTCTAAATATTTTCAGTGCTCTCAATCTTTTCTTCTTTCCTTTTTAATGTTTGTAATTGACACATTTAAAAAACTAAAAGCTGGTAAGGCCATCATGTCCTTAAGCTGCCAAGTGATTGTGATGGCAGATTAAACAAGTTCATACAAAAAATGGATTTAAAGTTATTTTTGCGTATTTAGAACACTACCTCCGGTAAAACTAACTTTTATAAGAAGACGTGTTGAGAAATAGCAGACTGCACCTGGGGAAGGGGCATATGGAGACACTGACAGCATGGTCCTCAGCTGAGGACTTCACTGAGTGCTGTACAGGTGCTGCTAAATCAATCCTTGTACTTTCTTGAGGTGGTTCTGGAAATGTTTGGGGTGTGACAAAGCTGCGATAAGGACTTTATCACTGCGCCTTAGAGAGTAGGTGTGCAATTTATTGTGCCTTATCCATATCCCTCACGTGCCATAGAATGAAAGAATAGAAGCAATACTGCAATACTACTGTGGTATAATGGTGGCATTGGCACGCGGCAAAGTTATGGGTGTATTCTGCAGGAATTTAACATAAGGTGAATGCTTATCCTTATCTGATGGGAAATCTGTAGTATATAGGGTTCTAATAAAAAAAAAAAATATATGCTGCTTTTGTTCTGGTTGTCCTGATCTCCTTGGCTTAAGCTGTGGTCCTATAAACACATCCCTTTCCTCAGGGTGGGCACTGCGGCACAAAAAGCAACCCAGGTTGTGTCTTCCATCCTGTGGCCCACAGCTGGTTCTTGCCTCTTTAGAAACAAAAAACCTGATCACTTTATTAATACTTATAAATGGAATATAAACTTTGCAATTATAAATACCTGTCTCGGAATCTCTTCTTAGTGCAGTGGACGCTTCGCCATTCGGTGCTGTTTGGTCTGAGCATTCGTGGAAAACGCAGGTGCTTCCAGAACTGAACCTGTGAGCGTTAGACGCAAGGCCCAGGCATGACCATTGGTGGCCAGTAAGCAGAGAGAGAAAATGCCTGGAAATGCTGTAGCTGTTGAAGCCGAGATACCCCGTGTTGCCTTGAGCTGTGATGTCCCTCCCGAAGGTGCTAGGGGGAGGAGAGCACCTGGGGCCTGGGGTACCCCGACGCCTCCCTGACACAGCGGGGAGCAGTTACAGGTAACACCGCAGGGCTTCTCTTGCCAAGGGATGTGTTTCCTCGGATTTGCTAAAGGAAAACTGCAGGGCAAGAGGGAAGGGGGAAGGTCGTGCACCCCTTTTTGGTGGTGTAAAAGCTTGGCTGGAATCCTATTTTCTGTTAGTCATTCCAGTTAAGGACTTGTGAATTAAAGGAATTTCAGACATTTGTAGTGCAAAGGCATGTTTCACTTAAAACCGTTTCAGGTAAGCTGTATGAATTTATTGTGTTATGGAACAGAACCATTCTCTGGTACGTTTGAAGGCGTGCAATATCTCTTTCACACGGTGCAGCCCTTTTAATGATTTTCCATAATAATTTCTCCCTTTGGCTGTGTTGTATTCAGCTTCCTTTTAATTGGTCTTTTAATTGATTCCTTGCACCGTTATCTTTTCAAGAACTGAAAATACATCTACGATGGTGTCCTCATTTGTCACATTTCATAGCAAATTAAAATTCACCTTACATTAAAAATATTTTGGTTTTCCTTCTAAGGTCAAGTCAATGGATAACAATTCCGGAAAAGACCTACCAGTACATCCTGTTTATCTGGCTATTCTGCAATTTCAAGATGTTAGCACTTTTAAGAAGCTGCTAGGGAAGGTGCTAATTCAGAGATTGGTTTGTTGCATTGAGCAATCGTGAATTATGACTGTTCACATGGTAAGAACAGACTGTCTGAGGAGGCAGTCCAAGCATTTATGGGGTCACAGATGTAATTAGATGAACTTAGTAAAACATGGTCCACAAACTAATCATAACCAAAGAAAGAAAGATGATGAGTAATAGTGATCAAAACATTTTCTAGGAATAGGGAATAACATAGAAAATGTATATTTAATGACTTAGACAATTAGATGTCTTCTACAGAAGTGTAGAAAAGCCATCAAAACTGAAAGCTCATTTATAAAGTAGTAAAGATTCTGAAATGTAATTGTTACCTTAAGGAAAACCATTTAAAATACTGGCTTCGTATTACACTTATTTAGAATGGGTCTTTTAAGCAGAACAGGGAGCAACCTCCAGCTAAACGGGACTTGCAAAATAAAACGAGAGCACCGTGAGAAAATGGTTTTGTTGCAACAGTTTTAGAAATGGGAGAATTTGGTAAAGGGCAGCTGTATCCCTGAGCACTGTTTGTGACGGAATTCTAGCACGCCTCCTGGTTGGGGCTGAAGCAGTTTGAAGGCTGGGCAGTAGCTGGCCTGCGTGCTGGGGTGTACTAAGCCTCTTCTATATGCTTGATTACATGCAATTGCCAGGCATGCAGCAAATTGGAGACATAAACGTGACCTTCTCAGCTTCTCTGGCTTGTTACAGACACAGGTAGAACACAATTATTACTGGGATTTACCCCCTTGGGAATTATGGAGGCTTTGTAACCAAAATGATGCCCCGAAATAATTGAGCTGCTGCAGCCCCGTTATTAGAGTTCAGGAAGAAAGCTGAAAAAGCAGGTGGTGCCCACGCATCTTGCAGATTTTTGAACAGACTTCTAGCTTTTAAGATAGTGAAAAGTATGAAAAGACATCATTTATTTTCCAAAAGGATGACGAAGGGTTGTCTATTATCTGCTGAATGCTTCCTACTAAAATGTTCCTCCTTTATAATATGAGATACAGTAATATCAAAGTAGCCTGGCATGTCTGATTCATAAAAATAATTAGAAAATAAATAATTTATGTATATAAAAAAATTAAAAAATCCTGGATATTTGTTAGTAACTTCAGTCCTTTTAATAGCATTATTGCTTTAGGAATGAGATAGAAACAATAATTTTTTTTAAGGAAAAGGAAGCACCATAAAATCACCAGGTATTTAATATTTCTGTTAAAAGAAAGGAAACAAAACAGGTTACATCAGTTCCTGCATTTCCATCACATCGATGTGAGGTCAATGCTGGTTAATATTAAGGCAGATCTAAAGCAAAGCATAGCAGTGTTGGTTTGGTTTTTTTTTTTATAAAACCAAACCTCCAAAGGCACAGTCTAGACAACCAGCATTTAAGACAAAATATTAATCAAAATATTAAGATTGGAGGAATGTGGTTGATTTAGGCAGTGCCACTGGAGATTTACGCTCCCTTTCTGGTTCTTCTGTGCACTTCCCATAAACTTGGCGTTTTTGCCCTCAGTCTGCTTCTAGCCCGTTTGGCTCGTAGCACGCCCGATTCCCAGGGGAAGGTGGGTGCCCACCTCAATCCCACCTTGAGATGCAGGTGTGCGCCGTTGCCTGGCACCTGTGGGCAATAAACGGAGGCGCTGGGCAGAGTCTGCTGAGGCCCCTCGTGTGCTGGTTTTGCACAACTCGGTGAGACGAGTGTGGCACGTTAGAGGAGGAACACCTTGGCTCACTGGAGCAAAACGCGGCACAGTTACTCGGCTTTTAGTTTCTCCTCCATCATTTCAGGAAGAAATTAATTTTAAAACCAATTGTAAATTCTTATAAGTTGGACGAGAGGACGGTCAGAGTCGATGGTATTATTACTTTTTACTTCCCGAGTGCTTTACAAGGGAAGCAGAATTTAGGCTTTCTCAGTTACTGGAGAAAACTGGTGGTAGGTTTTCTTTGGTGAAAAATGGCAAGCAGGTGATGGTGTTTGTAAATCCCCAGCGGGAGAGGCAGTCGTGGCTACATGCAGGCACCTCGTGTTTGCCCCTTTCTTGCTTTGTTGCCGCCAGGCTTAGCAGTGCAGTACTGCATGTGGAGTAGCAGATCCGACTCTGAACCTGCACAGGAGTGCGGAGCTGGATTTGTTTAAGAGTCCCGGGTTGGCTTATTTGTCAGTTGTCAGTCTCAGAACAGAAGGGTACGATTGGTCATTCTCAGTTTGAATCTGATGGGTAAGAGGGTGTAATGCAACTTGATGGTGTAATGCTAATTAAAAAGTACGCAGCAAAAATGAGATGGGGAAGAGAGAAACTGAAAATATGAGGGTTATAAGAAAAGATTTCAACAAGTTAAGAAAAAGCAGAAATGTATGAGATGATAATGGGTGAAGAAAGCATAAATGGACGAATTTGGAGACAGTGGACAAAGAAGAAAGCATAAATGGACAAAATGAAGAAATTCCCTCTCCCTCAGCTCCCCGAAGTACCATGGCCCCAGCTTAGTGATGGCCAGAACCTCATGCTCGTGTCTCTCTCTACTTGCTCGGCGTTGCTATGCTAAGCACACACCTCTGTGCTTGCTGTGTTCGTAGCACCGGTTTTAGCTGTTGGCATTCTTGTACGGTACCTCTTGAGCAACCGATTTTACTTTTGTCCCACAACTAATTTTAGTCCTGACTACCTAGAAGGTTCTTTGTCTTTTTGATCTTTGGGGACAGAATGGATTTACACAGTAGTGTTCAGCTGTGTTATGTGACAGCACTGTGATACCTCTCGTAATAATTTTTAAGTAATGCGCTTATGAATCCCACATGGGTCATTCTACAAAGGCAGCTCTCGTGCTGCAGGCCAGAAAAAGAACGCTGCGAAAGCTTGATGGCAGAAGACAGCAGTAATCTAAATATCTGTGATTCCGCTACAATATATGGCTGTGTTGCTAAGTTGCCACACAATACTTACTTTCTCAGTGTTCTTTGACTAGAAACCCTTTCCCACTCTTCATAAACTCTGCAAAGAGATTCTGATTTTTTTTTCCTGTTTACTAATCTTCAGTGTTTGAAAACTGCTGTAAGAATTTTGCTAAATAAATTCTGAAATATCAAAAGGGAGAAAAAAAAAAAAAAAAGATTTATATCCAGAACTACTTACGCTTTCTTGAAACTCCTTAGCAAATTTCTATGGATTTGCTTAAAATGATTTCTTTTCCCATCCTTTTCCACGGTTTCAAATCATAACTCTTTTTCTTTTATCATATGCTTTTGCATGGGTAGTTAACCTTTCTCTTCTGAGGATTCTGCCAGTCACAAGGCTGTTCATCTGTCTTCTGAAAACAAAGAATTCAAACATTTTTTACCTAAAAATTTGGGGGGATTCTCATTTCTGTATTGCATTGTTTGTATTTCTGTTAAAATTTTTATTATTTTATAACCTCAGAAGTCTGTGGTTATTAAAGTTTTCATAGAAAAATTTCAAAATAACGTATGAACCACTTTACGTATCAGACATAATGGAAAAAAAAGCAATTAAATCAACACCATTACCAATTCTTTATTACTTCCAGCAACCGCTAAAGTTCGAGTGTTTCCACATACTTGCAGCTGCAATGAAACCATGTCTCCAGCAGAGCAGGGTATGCTGGTCCTACTCTGTTGATGTGAACTGTGTGTAGGGTTATTTATACAACATTTTCACCTAAAGCTTTAAATATAAACCAGTTAAATGTATTTACCTTTATGAGATTACTCATGCTTCAGAAAAAGTGACAAAAAGCTTCTTCAGAGAAAAATGAGGAAGTCAGAAATTTGCTTTTTTTTTCTTAGTATCTTTTCATGGTTCATTTAACTCACTAATATTGATTGTGATGTAGTATAAAAGCAATGAAAGCTTATTTAATGTTAATTTAATATCGGAAAAATTCTGGATGTGTTGACGTGGGTGGGCTTTTCTCTTACATATGGAACTGAAATCCCACTTCTTGATGTCAAAAATCTTCCGAAATCGTAAAAGAAATCATAAATCTTGATCATGACAGTAATAAAATAGCGATTTTGGCATTTCAATTTCATATACTCTCCTTATCAGATATTTTAAAATATCCTTAAAGATTGTGACTATTTATGCTTTCACCGTAGTTGACTCGTGCAGTTGCTTGGTTTGGTGCAAGCGGGACTGCAGGTACAAAAACCCTCCGTAGCTTTGTCTAACTGGCAAGGCCAGTGGCAGCTGTAAAGCAGGACAGGCTGGGAGCCAGAGTGGCCTTGGAAATTAGTGTGATTGCCCTGACTGCAGTCCTTGAGAGTGTTGAATTCACTTTCCTTCATGTATTTTTAAAAGCAGGAGAGACCATAAACCTAATATTTTTGTCTAGTTTCTGTATAGCATAGACTAGTATATTTTATACAATTTTGCATTAAAAATTGTAGTTAAAGAAAGCGTATCTCTCGGAAAACCTGCTTTTCTGATCTGAGGGTATCAGACTATACAGAAACAGACTTTGCCTTATTTATTCCAGTGCTTGATCAGCCTCAATTATAGTAATTAAAACCTTGTTTATCATGTAACATCATTGAGTACAGCAAAAAGTTTTTTCTGTGCTTATCTAAAGCACTTTTTCATGCACTATTTTTCATGCCCACAAAGATGCTTATTCTCTATTGAGTCAGCTATCTTTTGATAAATTACTTTTTTTGATCATTTCTTTTGATAGAGTAGATGCACTGAATTCTTTACATCTTTCTCTGTTAGATGATTTCTTCAGACCTCATTAGCTGTGTGTTTTGGAAAGCATATTTTTTTTAAGCTTGGGCAACAGAATCACACGCTTTGTGGAAGCACTGCGGTATATATATATAGTCTTATATACAGAGAGAATCAAGTGAGCACTCATATGACTTATTTATGCTGCAAGCATTTGCTTAAATCCTTTTTAATGAAGCATCATCTGAAAACATGAATGTATTTGCTTGAACAATATGACATTTGCATCTTTTCCAGACCCACGGCTTTCCAGGATAAGGTAAGATTGTATTCCTTATTTGTGAATCTTTGACTTAAAACCGTTCAAAATGACCCAAAGGTCAAAACACAAAACCTGATATGATTGTCCTGTCCTCATTACTGCCCTGCTGTCATCATGTAAGAGTGATTGAGCCGTGTGGCCTTTGCATTAATAAAGATATTTAATTTTCAGTAAAAGCACTGCTGGCTACCAAGCGCTGATTCCTGTGGAATCCCTTACAGAAGGTTTCACTTCTGGGGCTTCTAAAATGTTTCTAGGTCAATTTGTGTAAGGAAAATAATTAATAATGTATTTTTTCTCTTTATTCAGGTAATTGGTCTTTTACAGAAATCTGAAAAACCTTTGGATATCAACATTCAGTCCAACAGTCCCCCACCTTGCCCAGCCAAACTGTCCCAAGACCTTTAGGCACCATGACCCTGCCCACTGGCCCCCTCCATGCCCCATCCCAGCAGTCATGGGAGTCCCTGGAAACCCACATTTCCTTTCTTTTCTCTTTGCTCTCCTCTCCTTGGGGTGTGTGTGTGTTGTGTGGTTTTGTTTGTTTGATTGGGGGTTTGTTTTTGTTTTTGTTTTTAACAGCAACTGAAGTGCTAGGTTGAAGGACCACCAGTGACCTTTCTGGATTTCTTGGGCTCTACTTCTGTGAAGGGGCAGCATTTTGCACGGGTGTGTTTCTCAGACAAAGAAAACTTTCTCTTCCTTACTGCACGGGCTCTTATGGTTCCTGTACTTTTGGAGGACATTTTGGTAACGACTTCTGGATGCTGGAAGCCCCAGGAACTTCATTAGCATGGAAGGGGTGCTTCACTTAGCATTAGTTGAGTTCCCTCAAAGGCACTGATTATGCATTTTCAGAAACTGTATTATGGCTAGGAGCATACTTCACTTCTTTTGATGACACGTTCTCTTCAAAGGGTCTGATCTTTCCGTTGACATCTGTTCTTGTCCCTTTCTGAATTCCTCTTACAATGTTTAGGGGGCCCAGAGGAAAAGACATTTTAGCTGACATTTGGAAGGCAGGTGTTTTTTTTTACTTATTTAATTTCTTCTTTGGTTTTGGATGCCCATCATTCTTGTTTCCATTCAAATTAATTCCTGCATATTTAGCTGCACTGATATTTTGGCTGATATTTTGTGGCACCAGATGAATTCCCTGCTGAAGGGTGGCAGCAGCCTGTTCAGGAAAGGCAGCGCTGTCTGTGGGATAGAGCACACAGCCGTGTGCCAGGCCTGCCTGCCCCCTCCAGGATCTCTCACTGGTAGTGTAAGTAAGTTATAATGTCCACGTGTAAACTATTACAGAACCATCTTCTGCTGAATTTCCCCTGTGGAGGAGCATGGCAGGAAGACACAGAGCTAAGCATCTTCAGGACTGCAGAGGTGCATCAATATCCTTGCCAGCTGTGTTCCCTCCTACATACTCCATCCTTACTCTCCCGCTCCTCAAATACTTATCTGCTCTGCAGTGCAAAACTCCCTCAGCAGGTCGGAGTGCGAGCAGCCCTTGCCCCTGCTGCCCTTCACAGTGCCTTATGGTTCTACTGAGTGGCGCTGCAGAAAGCATGAGATGAAACGTGTCCTCAGCAGGTGACCACAAGGACAACAGCCCTCTGGCCACCCTGGGCTGTTTTCAGCAGGACCAACCTACATTGCATTTTAGAATGAGGAGCTTGGCTCCCTTGTGCCAAAGAAAAATTCAAGGTGTGCATCTAGACTAAGGGGAAGTTACCCTGCCCCCCACCTCCCCCCCAATTTAGTGAAATTACTATTTAACTGCATTAAAATGAAAACTGCTTTCGGGGAGTGGTATTTTGGCTGTCATTAAAAATATTACACGAGGTTAAAAGATAAAAATTTATGAGCATAGTTGGTATGAGTATTTAAACTCTTAGTCACTGGCTGAAACAAGTATATAAAACAAAAACACAGTCATGTTTCATATAGTGGTAAGAAAATCAAAGTATCAAAGTGCTTTCCTAAGGACCTGTATACTTTTGTAATTTCAAACAGTAAGATATATGGTATCTATCTCACTTGCTGTCCCTACTTTTTCCTACTTCTTCACAGTTGTTACCACATGTAGCCATATTGTTACCTGAGGTTTCTTGTTTGCAACTCTGAGAAATTAACATCATTGAGAAAGTCATTTTTGAAGACCCAGAAGTGGAGTGCTAATTAAAGCAAAGCAGCAAAAAAAAAATCTGATAAAGTTCAAAAGTGTGCACGGGGGAAAGAAATAGAATGATGAGCATCAGATTTCCCTCTGAGACTTAATCCCGGAATATTAATCTGTCAACCTATTCAATTAACCATCAACCAGCCTGATTGGCATGAAGTGGCGTCTTTATCATCTTGAGAGAAAACAGGAGACTGTTTTTCAAGCATGTACAGGAAACTCTGTCAGGTTCGGAGGAAACCTCTGTGATGGCCGCCCTAGGCATACCGCCCATGTGAAGTGCCTTGGTGACACAAGACCAAATAGCAGATTGAGTGCTGAAGGACATGAGACTGTTTTTGTGTGGGTCTGGCTGAAGTACATTAATGAAGGGACTGCAAATGTTTATTGTGGCCACTCCTTTCCTAAGCATCTGGTTCTTCAGCTTGGTTGACTGCCCATCTTAAGTTTCAATTAACCCAGAACTCCAAAACCAGTAACAAATATCAGCATATTGTTTTTAATTTTTTACTATCTTTTCATAAAGTTCAGATGCAGACAGCTGTAAAAAAATCTCTAGAAAATTTTGAGATAAACTTCAGGTTTCTCCTTAGAAATATTCAGCTGGAAGAAATTTTCAGCACTTTTCACATTTCTCAGAGTTTAAAAATGTAGATATCTACCAGAAAGTATACTAATATTTTTATTACTAGCAAAATTATGTCATTAAAAGGCCCAGACAATTAAAAAAGATATGTGGGAAGTAATATGCAAAGTGCACCATCAATACACACTTTCTATATCCTGTGTTTATGAACAGCTGTATTTTGCATGAGCAACATTAATAACTGAACTCATGTGCTGGCGTTGCTGATAGGGAGGTGTCTGGTTTTCACCTGCACTTGGAAATAGAGTGGCAATGTCCATTACTGAGAATATATTGCAGTAATCATTCACTTTATAGCACTAAACTGGGGAAAAAAAACCAAACAAACAAACCAGCAGGCTTTCTTTATGTTTTAATATTGTTGTTTATGATCTCTTTTATCTGACAAACTGAAAGGGTTTGTCTTTTAAAAGTTGCTCTGTATATTGTTTTCTTCCACAAACCTCAAGACTTTTCACTCTTTATTGAAAATACCTCACAGATTGATGTGTCATAGTTCCATCTTTCTGTCTTTGTTCTGTTCCTTTGTTGTACTATATTGTTCAATTAGGTGCTAAGTTAATTCATATATTTGAATTGCAGATCCATAATTAGAGAGAATTTGTCTTTCTCACTGAGCACCTTTTGATTTATGTGAAGTAAGAGCTCCTTTGGACCTGCAGTATTTAAGAGGGGACAAGAAATTTTGTGTGTGTATAATCTGCTGTAGGGATCCAGGACAATATTAAGGGAATCCTTAATAAATTGAAAGATTGTTATTTAATTAGTGATATCATTAATCTGAATGAAAACTATGCTTATTCTGGCTTTCTCTGTAAGTACCATGCAGCAATGTCAATAGTCTCTAAAAGTGTTCTAGTCAGTGTTCTGGGGCTGTTTTGCTGGACATTTTATACCTGTCTCTTCCGTGAACTTTGGCTACCAACTTTAAATGTTACTTGTTTGATTTTTGTTATTTTTGTTTGTGTTAGAAATGTGGTATCCACCTCCTGACCTCTTGACACGATTACTTCACTGTAATTCTAAACCCAGCATGTCATGGTCATGATGTTTTCACTACAGATTCAGAAACCATTTAAAAAATGTACTTTATAAGATGAACCTGATTCTAAGGGTCATCTAGAGCTTGAAACAGAGCCATTCGGTATTTGAAAATAATTCAGTAACACATTGGTTCTTAAAAAAGAACAACTACTACGTAACAATTAAAAAGCTTAGGCCTAACATCATTTAATGATTCTGAAAGACCTACTTGATTAAAAACACCCAGAGAAGATTAATGACTGCAATAAGTATACGACCTTATGGCATCTCATAAAATTGTTCTTTGAAAAGTTTAATGTAGACTTAATAAACAGTAATTATTTCTTCCTACCATATGGTTGATACTAGGTACGTGAGGGCGGAACCCACTTGAAATACTGTTCACAGGCTTGGGTAAGTTGAATAAAAACATTAATTACTTATATCCTGAAACATAAGAGGTGATTGCTCCTAGGGGATATGTCATGCTGATAAAAATACTTATTTTCAATGGCAAGGGTTGAGAAATGTTAAGAATTTTTATTTCCATAGAGCTTTCTTTGTGATAATATCAAAACATTTGAAAGGTGGGTAATTATTTTTTTTTCAGTTTCAAACTAGTTAATATGAGAAATCAAGAAAACAAGGACCAGAATGTAGAAGTTATTTTTGTATGTAAAGATAGACATAAGCATGTGAAAGATGATTTCCCTAAAGTGTGCCTTAAGATTTTGGGTGCTTATTCCTCTGGGCATCCATCGATTTAATTGGGAGCTGATTAAAACGTAATTCAGTGGCAAGCAAAAGACCAGAACATGTTAAACAGAACAGTAACTCAAGTATTTCAGACTGTTCTGGAATCAGAATTCAGTATTGCACACCAATTACACTCCAAACTGAATTTTTCTGAAGTTCTACGTTATTTAGGTCGAAAGTAGCATTTTGGATTGCTTCACTTTTAGTCATTAGCTGGGGTAGTAGGAGCCACGGGGTCTCTGTAGACTGCATCTGTGGAGCTTCCTTTAGATTATCTGGTCCATCCTCTGGAGAAGGCTGTTTTTCTCTGGTTGTGGTTTTACAGTCACTTCAGTCCATGCTGTTCTCCATTAATTGCTGGTACTTTCAGCGTGGGATTTTAACTCAGTGGAAAATAATAATTCAAAACAGGAAAAAAAATTACAGGAAATGCGGCACCCTACCTTATTATACCTTATTGTTTATGTGCAGTAATGGTATGTTTTGAGTCAATAATTTAACAGTAGACTCAAATGATGATCGTTCTCTTCTCTGCTCTTTTGTTACGTTACTCTGTCTTAAAATGCTCTTGTGTGCTTTCCATTCCCTGTGCTTTACTTATTCAGAATCTCAGAAGGGTGAATGCCAAATAATACCCATCAATATCTGTCAAATTTATTCCTCCTCCTCTTCTCTCTTCAGCTAAAAGCTTGTTTTCCCCATCTTGTTACTGTTGTCTTTCTTTTATGAAAGTGAGTCAGGTTTCTCCTGTAACAATACGGATCAACAAATAATTTAACACAAGTTTGACACAGTGCCCTTCAGATAAAAGCTCAGTGGGTTTGTAAATACACTGGTAAAGTTCTAGTTTTGTGGTCAGAGGTAATATATCATGGGTTGGTACTAACTGGAAACAAATTGGATCCCGCTGTTTAATTCAGTAGGAGCTGAGTTAGTCTGATCGAGTTATTTATTGCCCTTAAATGGAGATGGATCTAACGAGATTAGCTGGTTATATTCAGGTGTTTCAAAGTAGGTTTTGCCCACATGTAAAATTTGTATGCTCTTATCTCAGCTTTACAGATCAGAGGGCTCATTTTAGTGGAGTCCAGGGCAAACTTGTCCCTATTGCTGTTATGTTAAAGTTGAAAATCAGTTTATTGTAGAAGTTATTCTTACTGTAGTGGTTTCTCACTGGAATCAGATAGACAAAGTGAACTGTCTTGCAAGTCCTGCTTGCCTCTGTACCAGCTGAGGTCTCACTGAGATTAGTTTTTCTGCTCTCCGTTCAAGGCAGGCCAGATAGGAAAAGCCAAGGTGTAGTTCAACAGCCTGCCCAAGGACTTTTCCCCTCTCAGTGGCATACCCTTCCAGTTGTAACTAATTTACTCCAGCTCACCGAGAATACAGTTAATCGTAACACTAATCCCAAACCTATTTATCACTTCAATTTCACATAATCATCAATCTGAAAGTTTGTCTTTTGAGTAGTCTTTGTCCTGTTATTCTGCTCTACAAGAAATCACACTGCCCCGTAACTGAGTCATTAACCAATAAATTAACATCTGTGAAAATATTTGCTGAAACTATTATAATTTTTTTAACAGCAGGGGAAGAAGTTGGGTTAAGGTGAATGTTTAATAACCACTGTTATTAAAGCCTTGTTTAAAAAGTAGTTATTTACTCATTTATAGACACATGGATCCTACAGTGATGGATATATCGTGGGAACTTGGACATGAAAGAAAAGATCTTTAATAACAGCATGAGAAACTGAAAAATGTTGCAAGTGAAATCTTTTGAAACATGCAAGAAGAAATTCTCAAATGAGAAGAGGAAGGAGCGTGGTACCCGCTGTGCTCCTTCAGATATGCAGGTTCATTTGCTTCAACACATTTTTGCATCTACCTTTTCCAAACGGTGCTGTTATTGCACCCCGTATGTCAGGAGTGTCAGAGAGATGCAGCGGCCAGCTCATTAGCCTCATTAGGCAAGGCAGCTGCAGCCCGGGATAATGGTGAATGAATGACTCGCGCCAGCAAAACACAAGACAGGCAGCATTGCTTCACCGGCTTTGTTACACTTTTCTGTCACTTGTGGGGGGTGCTAAAACTGATACTTGGTTGGATCTTGCTCTTGTTAGCCAAGACAACTGTTTGCCTTTCCCTTCTTCACTTCTAACAACTGTTCCGCTCTGTAATGCTCTAAAATCTGCGAGTGGCTGAAAACCAATGGAGCACGTTCAAGGTGCCTGTTAATGACAGCTACACAGGCCTCATAATAAAACTCCTGTTAGAATGCAAATCAGTTTATAAACTATCAGCTTCCCTCTGTAAATTCCCCACTGACTTTATAATTAGCTTTGCAACTGAATTATTGATTATTAGTGTGCCAGATCCTGGCTTAATTTGGGTGAGGAATATAGCCGCTGGCAAGATAAGGATATAATTTGGAGATACAAATGCACATGCCTTTTTAAAAAGCAATCTGTGCTCCAATGGACCAAAAAGAGATATTTATGCCCTCTCTCTCTTCAGTTGTATATTTTGCAGTAGCTGCTGAAGACATGCTTTGGCTTGCAACAACCAGATGAGAGAGGTACCGGCTGCAGAAGGGATGGTTCAGTTGGGATGCAGCTTTACATTACTCCTGTGAGATCAAGATTACTTTTCACTCAAACTTCTTGCTTGATAGATCTAACAATCTTTTAAATGAACCTTCCAAGATTTTTCCTAAATTTATGTAACCGTATTTGTCTTCAGCCTGTACCTGAAAAACTATGGTATTGGTTGGCAGGGTGATTTGTCTGACCTTATGCAATGAATCAGCAGAAGAGATGCAAAATCCATTTGTCTTTTATTACCAACCCTGCGGTGTGTTTGCTTCTAGAAAGTACTTGCAGCATCCTTGGTCTGTTGCATGGATGCCTATTTCTATTTGCCAAAAGTTGCCCGTTATATGACCAAGTATGCAAACAAATATGATATATTTGATATATCTGATAGTATGGGTATCTGTACCAAAACACTTGCCTAAGCTCTTTTGCTGAACTGGAGATTGGTTCTTGGGAATTTGGTCTGGCTGACAAAAGGGGATGGTACTCTACACTGATATCAAAATACATAGCTAACAATAAATGATATCAAAATAGGGATGTGTGGTTTTTTTCCAGCACAGTGAAGCCTGAGCACAAGATGTGATGACCAGAAGCTTGATGGCCATTGCTGTGCTAAATATTAAGCAGAAGATATTATGCAGCTTTTGGAAATGTTAGGGTGTGCTTCAAGCAGCTCTGGAACATTTGGGGTTTGCCACTGGCTTAGAGGTGCATGGTCTCCCATGCCTTAAACTGGAACCAGCATGCCTTCCAGTTTTTAGGAAGCCTATGCCCGTTCTGTCACTGTCAGCTCATGTTATCGCTGCTCTGTAAGCTTTCAGAAAACCAGATTACTTTTGTCTTAGTGCAGCGTAAATGTGTACTTTATATTTGGCATTCCTGAATCTGATCTCGCTATATAACCTTTTAATTCTTTGCTTGTAAATGTATTTAACGATGAAAAGGGATCATTGAGTGTGGTATTTGAGAGCACAACCCAGAAGCAGCTGGGGAGAGAGCAGACAAGGAATCAAGGAGGAAGAGCACACGGTTGGAAATACCATCTGCCAGGCTGGGAGAATCAATGGGCCTTTAAACCTCCCATCTCACACAGCACGTAACAAAGTTGGGGGGGGACAGATAGGGCCTACAAGAAACAGCGAGGGTGGCCAATAGAACTGGGGCACTTCGGTTTGGAAGAAAGGTAAACGTGAAGTGATATTTCAGTATTTCCCAAACCATGAATCATTTGGAGATAAAGAAGAAGGTTTAATCTCTTTCCAACCCACTCCCCGCCCCCAAATCATGAATCAGTGGGTTACCCACCTAAATTATCTGACTGCATATTTAAAACACACAAAATCACACCGCTCAGAGCCACATCGTAGTATCCTTTTGGTTTCCATAGCATAACAGAGGGACCGAAAGGAGAAAGAGTCTGGGAAGGGGAAGGGCTGGGAAAATTTTGTTTTTGCATTGTTAAACTGTAAAGGGACTATGGTAGAACAGTGCAATCAGCTTGTATCTACTTAAAAGGGGATTTGAGCTGTTCATTGATTTGAGTCTAAACTTCTCTAAGGCATTCATTTCTTCATGGTCAAAATTAGTTGTTTTGATTCTTCCTTTATGATGGCTATTTCACTCAGAGCTTTTGGTGGTTTTGCAATAACATTTAAACATGAGCAAAAAGAAACTCAACGTGTGCTTACGCAAAGAGAAAAGAAGGATGAGATCTCCTGAAGTGAAATAAACCTAAAGTTGCCCACAGTAGTGTTTGGTCTCTGGAAAACGCTAGCAAAAGCATTATCTTTATTCCAGAAAAGAACAGATATATAAATTCCCCTGAAAACTGATTGTTTTAAAAAAGAGTTGTCTCAGTTTTCTTACTTAGAATTTTAATTTTTAACAAGATACAAGAAATCTAAGAAGTTATTTGGAAACCAAGGTAATGCTCTCAATTTAAGTCCACTCAAACATACATGGCAGGATAAGAGGGCAGTGAAACAGCTGCAAATTTTCTTTTCAAAGGCAGAGCATTGAAAAGTGGCTTTGGGGAACAAGATTCAGACTCTTTGTGCCTTTCTCACTACAGGAACTTGTATAATTGCTAAGGTGTGTAGCTCTTTTTGTTCTTGATAATTAGCACCAAGAAAATATATTACTACAGCAGGAGGTTTTCCATCTTCTTGAAGTATTTTGGAAAAGAAAAATAGGCACTTTTTTTTTTTCCATTTAACAGTTCTCATTTAACGTATATATGTGTGAAATCCAATCGATACGTATTTTCTCACTGTGGAGAATGACTGTTCAGCCTTAGTAGTGTTATTTGCACTACAAGTAAATCTCATTCGTTTCACAGCAAAAAATGCTTTTTTCAGTGTCTCTAAAATTACCATACCTATCTGTAACAACTGTTTATTACCAGTTGGTTTTTTTAATTGTTTTTTTATTATTATTTTTATTATGTTTATTTTTATTACTTTCTTGCAAATAAAACAGTTGTCCAATAAATACAAGTTTATCTGCAGGACTTGTTCAGTAGGTAGTTGTGGTTCCTGATACTAGTCTGTAATTTACAGCTCTGTTTCATTTAAAAGAAACGATGCTAGTGTAAAGTACTACTGACCAAAGAAAGAAGTATCTTATTCTGTGCTTGTTGATGTCAAGTATTTTTTATTTGATAAGTAATAGTAATTTTGCAGTGTTTTTCTGCATGGATGAACCTTACTTACTTCTAAGTCTCAGACAAAGAAGAATTTGGTGTTAAAGACTACACTCGGGGAAAAAATCCATGCTGCAGGTTGGACCTACCCTCTTTAAACCTGACAGGCAGCACCAGCTCCACTCCCCCAAGCTTGCACGGGTTGCTGTGGGGACTGGTTTCTGCAAGGTCCATGGCAAGGAGGCAGCCACTCGCTCCAGATGAGCTATGCTGGGAAAGCTGATGTGGTGCTCCAAAGCTGTCAGCGGAGCAGAACCGCCTGTGCTGCAGCTGTGCAAGGAGAGAAAGGCTCATATGGGGGTTAATACCATGGTCTGCGTTCATGTTAGACACCAGAAAGAACATGCAGAAACCAGACTGGCTGCTTGACTGACCTAAGGGGATAACCTCCTGTTTGTGCCCAGCCCCACTGAAGTCATCCTCCAACTCTTCCATCTGCAGCTGATGCTTCTGTAATGCTTTATTTGTCATGCTTTATCCTCAGGTGGCTTTGGTCAGCTGTCTTCCTCACTGATGACTTGATGATCTCTCTTCAGCACTACCTTTTCTACCTCTGTTCAGCCCTGCAGCCCAGCCTGTCTCTTGGGTGTTGGTTCTTGAGCCTGTTTTGTGAACTGCAGCATAACTTGAGCAAACCAGAACATCCTTAGCTTCACTGAGGATAATACAAGCAGTTTTCCAGATCCCCCTGACTGTCACCTCTGTGTCTTTCCTCTCCCTTATCCATATTAGCTGCTATCCAGAGTGACAATAAAACTATGTTCTACCTACAGGTAACTGAACCTTTTCGCTTTGTTCTTCCTTGGACTTTACAGTGCTTTGTGTAGATTTCACCTCCATTTCTGTTGTTTAATCAATGTCCCTTCACCAGACAATTTATTGTGTTTTATTTGCAAGATACCTCAGGTGTTTATGTAAAATTACTTTTTCATAACTGCCTTAGTTGTGCTGCTTTATGTGAATCAGGTTGACATACATGAATTACATACTATTTTCCTCTTTTCTCACATCTGCCTACTTGTCTTTTTGCCCTTGCTTTATTTTGTGCATCCATCAATGTAAGGATAATGATTTTGTGAATGTTCAAAATATGCCTAGCACATAAATCTCAGTTACTAATGATGCCTCGGGAATGAGGATGTTGATTAGGTGCCACAATGCTAAACATAGGCACCTCTTGGATCAGCCTTCGTATACATCTAGTTGTAAATGAGGGAAGAGGGATTACTGATCTGTTGGTTGAACAAGAGCTCACCTAGTCTGGCAGTATCGCAGATTTGCAAAAGTTACCAAAGAGACTTAGAGGCTCGCTCTCCCTCTCTCTCTCTGTCTCTGTCTGCCTTTTGCACTGTCTCTGTTTCATTGCATGAACTCGGTCTTTGAAACATCAGGTCGTTATCTGTTTTCTTGCTCATGCTAGTGCACATGATGCTGTTCATTAACCAGCTACATGCTTCTGTTGTGTGATGTCACATCCCCGGAAAAATTGAGTGCCTATGGGGTTTTTTATTATCTTTCCCATTTCTGTCTTGTGAATCTTTAACATTATTCTGTCATGCTCAGAAGCTTTGTTCCCAGCAGCAGCAGTGGAATTAGAGCTCAAAATTTCCTGGTATGTATTAGTGAAGTGGTGGGATCCAGACAGACAGTAGTAAACAAACTAGCCATATCTGTCTTGCAGGGACCTGAGTGGCATGAGCTTCAGACACTGTAATGTGTAATAATGGTGTATTGGAAAACCATGGGATTTGGGAATAATGTAAGATTTTCTGGGGTTTGACCTGATAATTCTGCCCAGTTTTCCATGTTGTCCTTCACTGTATATCTGATATGTGACAGCTACTTTCATCCTGTCTAATACTTGCTAGTCAAATTCCATCTAGTTCTTGCAAGATATTTAAAGTATCTCGCAGGTATTTAAAAAAATTAATCAAGCTAAATTTAAAGGACTTGCTCTTAAAGAGGTATTTTCTTTTTGATATATCCACAGGATTCTGCAAACTTGGTTTTGTTTTCAAGGTGATTTTGAGTAAGAAATGGACATCAGCTCTTTTAATTTTAAAGTTTAAGAGATTTTTTTCTAGATTTGATATAACAATCTGGAAATTAGTTTTGAAGAGTTCCACTGCATCCACCTGCCTGGTGCAGAATCCTGCCTAGGAGACCTTGATGAGCGTGGAAGGTTGCATTCATTTTCCTCATGTCTGACTAAACCCCAAAGAAAAAAGAATATGTTTCTTTTCTCCAGATCAGGATACGATGACTAATTGTACAGAGTGCTTTGTTACTGATCAAAAATCTTGAGGTACATAGGTTCCAGAATGAGATGGAAATCTCAGCATTTCTGAAACCATAGTTCAGCCAAGTATAAAAATCTGTAGCAGCTTTTCAAGGAATTTGAAAGTAAATAGAATGCAGTATTTCTTAATAGTGAGCCAAATCCTCATTATTTTTTTATTCTTTTCTAGTTAGATAATGAGTTGCAGTGATTTTAATGAGGTCTGTTTGAATGTGTAAATGTCCACAGTGGGCTCTGGGATTTATTGTAACTTTACTATAACTGGAAATATTTCTGTTGCTGCTAATTTCACAAAACAGCAGCCCTGCCATTTAAAGGAAACACTTTGGCTAGAAGGAGAAATACTAAAATATTCTAACACTTTCCTTTTGAAGATACATTATGTGATTAGCTGTAACATTTAAGATTGCAGTAAGAAATTATCAGACAGAAGGATATATGATTCTTACAGTAAGAAGCAATTAAGCACAGAAGGATGTATTAGAATCACTGATTTATTTCCTTTCTTTGCCTACACAGAAATATTTCTCTTCTCTCAGCAGTGATGGCCTTCTGGCTGGGTGATGCTTGCTTTCCTCCACCTGTGCCAGAGGTTTCTTATTAAAGCTTTTATCTCTCAAGCAAGCCCTTAGCTTGCTCTCCAGTCAAGTGTACTTCAGCAGCTTTCCTTGAAAGAACACCCAAAGGGCCATGTGTAGGCAATTCCACAAAAAACAGTGTAATAGTAGAAACTGAGACTCGGAAAAAATATACTGACACTATAGGAACCACTAGTTCTAAACGAAAAAAGCACTGTTATTTGGAGTTAGAGACAACATTTGAATTATAGCTGGAGCTAAGAGAGCTGTGAAGACAAGCCATCTTGTTGACTAATGATCTGCAAAGGATGTTTTTCAGTATGTCGGGGCTATTCTGAGACGATCAATGCAATGTTGCTCTCCTCCAGATGTCCCTATTCATCTGCAAAACTTTTAGCACAGATTGTTCTCCTATTTGTAAACAAATTATTCAACAATCCCAGTGTATCGCCAGAGTGACAAACAGATGTGATGTGCTATCAGAAGTGGCTAGTTTGAGATTCAATAATTCTTCTGTGCATGCTGCCAATTAGCCTTAAAGAGTAAAGGAATGCCTGACGAAAAAATGCTTCATTTTTAAACCAGCTGGTCTGTTACTGAGCCTTGGGAATCTTTTATATCCTGATAATATCAGAGAAGCAGTTTTGATACCTTTTCTTTCTTTTTCTTCCATTCCTGTCAATGTAATTTTAAAGAGCTGAAGTGATTTATGTTGGGCCTTCTGGTCTTACTGCAAATGTGACTCAAAGTTACCTTGTTAAGGGAAAAATTGGAAAAGAAATGAATGACAAAACCTGACATTCTTCACCACTTGCTATTGCTTATAAACCGTCATTTTCTTTTAGAAAAAAAACCCCAAAGCTAACCCCTGTATTTATTTCATGGTCTATTCTTATGCATCTTCTACTGTGTGTAAAAGTTAGTATTACAGCTGAACCAGGTTTCTCCCCTGTAGAGGAACAAAGCTGGGTTAATTAACATTGATAATGTACAGCTGTGGGCTGGCTTGGTGGGGTTGGCTGATGTAGATAAGGTGCAGCTGAGGCTGGTTCTGGGAAGGGGTTGGGCAGCCAGCGAAGAGGGAGCAGCCGAGGAAGAAGTAAGAGAAGAGAGAGTGGGTCCTGGATGGGGTGAGATGAGAAGGCAGCAGAGGGACTGGCGTGAAGAGTGTGTTGGTATGAGATGGTGAAAGACCTTGTTGCAGCTGGATAGTTTGGGGAGTGCTGCGATGCTCCCCAATAATAATAAAAGGCTAGATTTTATGAAATACATATTTGTGTGTATGTTTCTGGGAAAAAAATAGTGTTTCTACATTTTACTTCTAAACATCCCTTTTTCTCTTATGCTGAAGTGATTTAAACTAATGTGCTGTAGATCTTGTCTGCTGTTGTTTGTTTTGCCTGGATAGTAGATGTCTGTATGTGATCTAATAGCTTAAAATGTATTATTTTCCATTTTAATGAATTTTGCCTTGTTTCAGATGCTTAGATATTACATTGAGCAGGGAAAAGCTTGGGCTGTCTCGCTGAATGGTGAAAGTCTTTGTCTGAAAGTGGAGAAGGAAGAATCTGGGGGCTCTGTTTCCTATGATTTTATGTGTAACACGGTGCATTAAAAACTCATCTGGAAGCAGATCCCACCACCGCTTGCTCTCTCTCTGGCTGTTCGCTGTCGTCGTCTCAGCTGCATGTCCTGGTGGAACGCCCCTGGGTTGAGAAAGGGCCTTCAGGGTGGTCTCTGTGGCTGCGGAGGGTGGGATTTCACACAGAAGTTGAGCGGCATTTTTTAATGGCAGTAGGTGAACACCCTTCCAGCTCCTACCAGTACGTGGTGTAACTCCAAGTTTCAGTTACTACGCCCAGCACTTGCTCATCGCTGCGCTGTCTGGCAGGCGCCTCATGCCCGTCAGAGCCGTCTCACCACGTCACGACTCAGCCCAGGTCTTTTGCTGCTTTGCGCGGGAGTGTCGTGTCGAGGGAAATGTCGCAATCTGATACGCAAGTGCCAAATCTGTGTTAGCCCTTTAGATTTTCTGGCTTCTGAGGCCTGGAATTTGAAGATCACAATCTTGCATTTAGGATATGAATTCCACAAAGTCCTGCGTTAGCGGGTTATAAAGTCTTTCTGGATTATTTTCTGTCTAAAATGCATTTAGGACGCCTAGGCTCTGCTTTGTAACATTTAACTACAGTCATTTGGAGTCCAGGTTCTACAATAAATACCCAAAATCTCGTGTAACAGCCAAGTTAGGCTACTAAACGTCGATACATAAAGTCCTTTAAGAGTTTTGAATGGAGCAGAGATTGGGACCTGGTTGGAACTCAACCACTGGGTGTGGTAGGTATGGCTCTTCAGAGTTCTTTATTTAACACAGGAAACATATTTAGTGGAACTGGACCCAATGACGGTTTTTTCCTGCATGGGAGTACTAGTCACGAGCTAGTGACTCAGACTCCAACCTTAGAAATAATTGCTTGTACACAATACCATGGTCTCATACAGGGAGATGCCTCACCTCTAGCTTTAGTTGATTTCCTGAGAAGTCCTTTCATGCTCAAACACTTTATAGACCAGAACTGCTTTTCCTCAGATACTAGACTATGCCTTGAAGGAGATAGAGGAAAAAAAAATATTTACATATATATTAGATACATATATCTATATACTATATATAGTGTGTATATATATATATATAATATATATAGTGTATATATATATGTAATAGATATAGGAAAATGCCTCCTGATTTTTTCTTTTTTTTTTTTCTTCCTGTGAGAAAAGAGATAGGCACAAAGTTGTTTAATATTGTCATATAATTCCATTTACTGGCAGGCATGTAAGTAACTCCAGGATTAAGTGGCCAAGAGTGGCTGTTTTAGGCATATAAACATCAGGCTTAGGCTTTTTGCCCATCGCTTTAGGTACTTAAATCTCTATATTGAACTAGCTCTCAACTATCTTGTTCTACCAAGAAAAACAAACAAGAAAAAGTCTTCATATAGGCCTGGTTTTGCTTCGTTGAACTATAAAAGGTGTAAATGAGCAACTGGAGTTGACAGTTACAAATCTAGATCCCTAGTTGAACTAAGTTGATATAACTTTGTTGAAAACAATGTTTTTTTCATCCCATATTGGTTGATATTTCCTCTTAGCATTGCAAACCAGTGTGAGTCACAATCATTCCTATGGTGCTTGAGAAAATAAAGTAGTGCAATAATGAAGACAACAAATGCAGCCTTAAAATGTAAAATAGGCATAAAATAGTAGTAAGAATTTGATTCTCTTTTCAGCTAGAGTTCATCTTGTCTTATTTCTGATATGTACTTTTTGTCAATGGCCAGCGATATATAAAGCCTCTGACTGATTCTTTTAACCTTTTTCTGTACTCAAGCAAGGAGTTAGAAACAAATTAAAGCTGATTCTGTCTTCAGTGAGACCAAGGTAACTCAAGCATAACGTAGAAGAGGCAGCAGATCTATACTGTTATAAATTCCTTGCCTAGGAATGAGCCCAGATGCCAATTCATGGGTGCACCCAGCATCGATTCCTGCTGTTTGTTCTCTCAGAAAAGCAAAATAAATTCCATGCAGCTTGCTGGCTGCTAAATTTAGTTTTAGCAGTCCTACAGATAATAAGTGTGTAATGAGGGAGGGATGTGGATCTTTTCCAAATACTTGCCTTTGGATTTTGCCTTCAGTGGACTTCTGGAGATTTCCTGAGAGATTGTTGGAAGTATAGTTAGTCATGATCCATGTTCTTGAGATGGACTTAAGATATTGCTTCAGCAGAAATGATTTTTCCTGAACGAAATTTCTGCAACCTTCAAAACCCACCAGTACTTTGTCTAGATGTTAAACCGCCTGTGGCTTTTAATTTTTGGATATTTTTCCTTGACGTTTAAATGACCAAGAGAGAACATTTTGCAAGTGTATTTCTTTAAGCAGCAATTAGCAGAGAAAAAAAAAAAAAAAAAAGTCTCTGGTGACCATGTAGTGCTTATTACATATTTATCATTCATAAAAACAACATCTATCCCTCTGCTCTAGGTGCCCTTTACAGTATTTTCTATACCGTAATCAAAGCATCATTCACCAGTTCCATCTAACCCCTGTAAAAATGCAGGCCAGTGAAAGAAAAAAATGTGTGTCACCATGTCCATCACTCACTACTAATTCTTCCATGTCCTTAACATTTTTGGGAAAGGAAAAAGAGGATTCTGCATTTTGTCCTGGGTGCAGAATGGCGGATATAAATCCTTTCCAGAGGAGGACTCACAGCCACCACATGCTGTACAGTCAGTTGGGCTGCGTGGGCAGGGCCAGGTGTCAGCAGGTGTGCAGTGGCCCCGCAGGACTGGGAATGCAAGTAATGCATTTCTGAGCAGTGCAGCCAGCGTCGCTTTACCAGGCTATCTCCCGGGAGCAAGAGAGAAAGTTGGTAAAGAATCATGATGGCCCTCTGCATGCTCAGGTTTGCCAGTTTAATTAATCACTCTATGCTGGTTTTGGCTGGGGTACCTAATTTTTCTTTGGAGCAGCTAGTAGGGGGCTCTTGTTTTGCGTTCGTGCTGGAAAGTGTTGATATTGCAGGGATGATTTTTTACTGCTGAGGGGGGCTGACACAGCACCAAGGGGTTTTCTGCACCTCACCCCACCCCACCAGCAAGTGGGCTGGGGGGCACAGGGAGCTGGGAGGGACACGGCCGGGACAGCTGACCCCAGGGGTATCCCCCCTACCATATGACGTCACGCTCAGCATATAAAGCTGGGGGAAGAAGAAGGAAGGGGGGCACATTCGGAGTGATGG
>JAVJGJ010000059.1:83435177-83467805 GCA_035590215.1 Microhierax caerulescens
GTCTCTGACCTTCTTATGCTGGGGGCCCCAGAGCTGAACGTGGTACCCCAAGTAAGGGCTCATGAGAGCGCAGTAGAGGGGAAGAATCACCTCCCTCAGCCTGCTGGCCATGCTCATTTTGATGCAGCCCAGCACACGGTTGGTTTTCTGGGCTGCGAGGGCACATTGTCAGGCCATGATGAACTTCTCATCCACCAACACCCCCAAGTCTTTCTCCTCAGGGCTGCTCTCAGTCCATGCTCTGCCCAGCCTGTACTTGTGCTTGGGATTACCTTGGCCCACATGCAGGACCTTGTACTTGACCTTGTTGAACTTCAGGAGATTTGCACAGGCCCACCTCTCAAGCCTGTCAAGGTCCCTTTGGATGGTATCCCTTCCCTCCAGCCTGTTGGCTGCACCCTGCAGCTTGGTGTCATAAAAAGTGATGTGCCCTTAAACATTATGGGCAAATAATTGCTCAGGAATTTTTCCATTTTGAAATACTATAGGAATGTTAAAGATTTGTTCTGTTCCTATTCCCTCCCCTTCCCTCTGGTGAGCTTGAATTGGACAAAAATGAAGAGATGTTTTTTCTTTTCTTTGTCATTGTCATTATCAGTTTTGGGAAATCTCTAAATTGAAGGATATTTTCAGTAACATGTTAATAGGAAACATCTGCTGGGTGGAACTCCCTTCAATAATCACCAAGTGCAAGTCGCTGTTGATGCACTTGTTGGGTGTGGAGGTTGCTCAGCCAGTGCAGTAAGCTGGGTTGATGAGCCCCACTGTGCTCGTGACGAAGGGTCACTGCCTGTCAGAAGCACGTAGAGTCCTTTGGATTTGCAGCTTGTGCTCAGGGTGACGACAAGGCATTCCAGATCCAACACATCTGCTGTCCCGCAGGGCAAGCCAGGGAATAATACTGCCTTTCTTGAATGGAGAAATATGGGTTGAAACTCTAGAGACCACCAACCACCCTAGAAACAGCTGCTGCTGCCGTTAATTTTTTATGGACGTTTGTTGCAGATGCTCATGTTTCGCTCAGGTGACTGAGCTGACTTTGTGTCATGTTGAAGGCGAGCAGCATGGCCTCTGAATGCCTCAGACTGTCAGCATTTAAGAACTTGTTTGCTTTGGGGTAGATAGGAAGAAAATGTGTGCAGCGTTATAACAATTTTATCTGACGATGTATGTATTTTCAACAGACTGGGATCAAAGTGCTAGAGAGTGCCTCCAGATAAGGCTGTCTGCTTTAAAATTACATCTAGCATAAACCCATTAATAGTCCATTCCTCCTGACCTATTCAATCCCATAATCATCACCCACTTTATTATATCTCCCTCTCTAACACAAAGACACTATTATTCTTCCAAGTGGAAATAACATCTTGTTTACATAGCTCAGATGCTAGAAAACCCAGCCTACTTTTCCAGCTTAAGAGCTGAAAGAAAGGGGAGTTGCTTAAAAAGGTATGAAGATATAATTTTTCTCCCCCAAATGTGTAAGAATTGTTGATACTCGGTGGCAATTTGTTTCTTAGTTTCTAGAAACAATGTTTTGTAAACGATAAAGCATGCAGTAGATAAAAAGAGCAAGCGTTGCCCTACTGCTTACGGTCAAGAAGACACAGAATTTAGGAGAGACTGGTTTCTCCTGGGTTATTGAGGATGACACCTGCCACAGGAACTCACAAATGCGAAAGGATTTCAAGCCTTTTTCAGCTAACAACTTGAAGCCCTATGTCTAATTTGCATAGAAATTACAGAATGCTAGGGACTATAATTACCACTGCGTTTTTCTTTAATGCAGATGTGCCCGACAAAGGCAAATCGGGATTGTTTAGCAGGCTTTTACAAGCCTCCGTGAGGAGTCTCTCAGCCTTATCTGTGACCTTGGGCAGGAAGAGAGGTTATTTTTTCAGGGCTGGCACCCTACGTTCCTTGTAGGCAATAAGTGCCCTATATTATCCATTTCAAGGTATGTCAGTAGAGTGTGTAATCTTTGGATCACAAAAGGATGCAAAATAGTGTAAAGCCTCAATAGCACTTTTCTTATGAAGCACAAACACAAGAGCAAAATCCATTTAAAAGTAATTTTTAAGTACCCTACATTTACTGTTAGTTGTTTAACAATAATATACCAGTGGTTTTAAGGGGGTGATGGCAACAACATCAGCTTTTGATAGGTGAAACTGAAGATATTAAGGTAGGCATGAAACTTTACTAATTGTTGTATGTGTACTACATATATTATCTTCCCTTTTCTCTTAACATGTATGTAGTTTAACACATACATAGTGAGGGATGGAGAAAATCTATGTCAGAGAGACATTTTTTTAAGGATGGCTCTTTGAAGCTGTCCAGAATTTGTAATAGAAAAACAAATGTCTTGGAAAACTTTGAATTCAGACACAGGAGGTGAAAGGATAAAAGAGGTATAATGCAAGTAATTTAACCGTGTCTGTGAAATGTATCTTCAGGATACTTCTTAGTGTTGTGAATATGCATGTAACAAATACATCATGTTTCAAAACACCATCCTTTTCACAAGGTGTATAACATGAATCAGGAACACATTTTCACTGGAGGTCATCAAAATAATATCTTTACTGGATTTGGGGAACTGGCAGATTGCCGTTACCAGCAATATTACTCAGAATAAAGTAAGGGCAACCAAACCTCACACTTCAGGGCATAAACTAAGAACTCATGAGAAGTCTCACTCTGGCCATCTATAACGCTGGCTACGTGAGCAGTGTGAGAAGGGGGTGCCATTTTCCTCCCCAGTATGAAGTGTTCTTTTGCTGGAGGCAGCTGGCATACTCACTGGTCTGATTACCACGCGTGATCCTATGGTGCACTTGTACATGCCTTCCCATACTGCCTCCGACTTTCACTTGTGGGCTGTGCTTTTTCATTTTGAATTATTTGCACTTGAAGCCATGCTTTGGTTATGGATCTTCATGTTTTGGTGGTGTTGTGCTGTAAATTATATCGATCTTTCAAAGTTTCTGAAATCTGTGATGTTGCACCCAGACTGAATCTAACCACTGTGCAATTTTGTGTTCCTGTCACGCAGAACTGTCTCCTGTCATCTTATTGTGTAACTGCAAGCAGGAGAGAAATTAAGGGGAATAAAAAAAGACAAATGTATGAAACCATCATATTACTCAAAGTTCACAAAACCGTGAGGACATTACAACAGTGTGGCTTCTTGATGAGACTACACCATGTGTCTTGTCCTATTTTTCTTTCATTTCCATAATGCTGAGGTAGCAACCAGTTCCTAAATAAGCAAAGTCAAGCTCAATCAGTGTCTGAGTAAAAGAACTCTTAGGTACTGTGCGTGTATTACTGTAATGGGGTAGATTTATTCTCATGAGACCCTGAACTCATATTAATGTGATTCATATTGCTTATGTCAGGTGTTTTGATTTTAGATGCATTATTGTGGACTCACCATGGTCCACTGCATTTTTTTTTTTTCCCTTCAGAGCAGGAGTTAGTCCTGCTCTTCTGACAAAATTATCATTTGAAATTGTACAGTTCTTGGCTCATTTTCATGGGCTGAATTGATTGGCATCAGTATCCATTTTCTGTCCTGAACAGTGGTGGAATCCCTATGCATTATTTAAGTCCCACTCTGTTCCCCTGCAGTAATGGATGGGTGTACAGCAGAGACCAATTTAATTCAGACACGTGTGAACTTACGTTACTCAAATCTTTGCTACAAATCCTTGTAGAAAAGCACAGTGAATTTTAATGTGGCTTTCACCTCCCATTATGGCTGTATGATTTACAACATTCTTCATTTGCCAGCAGCTCCTCCATTGCAGTGCAGATTCTTGAAATTAAGTATATTTGAGAAGTGGGATATGAAAAACTAGAAGGGGAAAGTTGCTGATCTTCCCAAAATTTCCAGGTTTGTCACACCTAGTTTGTGCAAGCACCATTTTTAATCTGAGAGACTGGCTTCAGTGTTGTGATCTGGCCTTGTGTATGAACTTGAAAAACCTGGATGGATGTGATTCGGTCTTTTTAAAAGACTTTGTAAGGAAAAATGGCATAATGACTTCCTTTAAATATTACCTCCCTGCATACCACAGCTGCAGATGAAAATGTATGAATACATTAGTCTAGTGGAGGTGATAACAAGGAGTGATGTAGAGAGGAGGAATGACCTGTATAATAATGAGAGTTAGAATAGTTGCTTGTAACTATTTTAATTTGAGGATTATTCTAAATGCAAAAGGGAAAACTCATATAAAAACCTTTATAATATACTTAATAATAAAACCTCATATAAAAATCCTTCACAGCTCAAATCCCTCTGAAGAAATAATTTTAAATGTAACTATAAATACTGTGTTTATAATAAAAGTAATTTACCTAAACCAAAAGAAACCGTAAAGGCACATATATTGTGCATGGTCTCCCTGTTTTTTTCCCCAGTATGTTTTGCCTGTGGCTGAGCTGTGTTCTCCAAAACAGGCATGTTCTTTCTCTTCGTGTTAGCATTACACCTGGCACACTGGTGGTGCTACTCAAGAGTGTGTATGCTTAACAGCATATGAAGGCACACCATGCACACTCCCACTACCTTATGAATTAGGAGACAGATTCCATATAATTTTGCTATCAGCTGAAACATCTGTCAAGAGTGTGTTTCCATCATGCTGTAGCTTGTCGCCTTCTTCACAAACTCCGGTGTGAAAGAATAAGGATCATATTAAAGTTAATGGCATGGACACGTTGTGGAATATATGTACTGTGTGCAGAGCACTTACTAGAAGCTTACTTTATCCTTGGTTTCTTCAGTTACTGTTTTACAATAGGTGATTTTAGTACAGAGTTCTGGAAGAAATTTGGCTCTGTTCTGATTATGGTCACTACACAGTTTTGCCAACCAACAGAAATGTAGGTGTAGAACAGAGTGAAATATGTAAGTTTTTTTTTTTCATATCAGGAATCATTTGAGTGCCTTTTCTTGGCTGTAATTAAGGCTACTGAAAATTCTAGTTCTTGAGGAGTGCCAGTGTACAAAACCAGACATGCTTGTGGATGTTGCTGGGGTGAATAGTAACATTTCCTTCTGTAGCTGTAAACGTAAAGACTGAGGTTTTAATTCAACTTGCTATTGGTGAGGGAAGACCAAATGCATTATTTACTGAAGAGAGATAACAGTAGGAGGGCAACTGTTCAGGTTCTGAAAAGAGTCTTCCTCTGTTTTCACATATTGTGTAGTTTTCTTCCTTAGGGCACATCACCTTACACTTAGTCTTAAAATGTGTTTGTTCTCTATGCCTATTTGTGTTTGCAAAGGATGGTTTTCAGTGTGAATGTAACATTTTTGTTCTAGGACAACTATGATGGTGAGACAAGAGCCTTCTGAAGGAGAGACATATTTCTGTGTGCCACTGCAGAAGATTTGACTGTTTCGTTTGCTCTTTTGGTATTCTCAGTGTAAAAATTAAGCTTGCTTTGGATGTGCATGTCTCCTTCTTAAGCTTAGAAATGTCAAGAAAAAGCAAAAATCAAACCCCTCAAATATCCTTCTAGGTGTTACAGTCTGTAAATAAACTATGTTCATGGAAGACAAGTCATACTAGATGTGATACAAATTTTTACATAGAAGATAAGGAGCATAATAGCTTAAATTTGGAATTTCTGTGACATTATCCCTCTGAAATTATTTTTGTTCTTTTGGATACATGTTCATCAGCTTTTCTGGCAAGACGACTTAGGAACCTTAGAAATGTTAGCTCTCTGTCGTGGTTTAACCCCAGCCAGCAACTAAGTGCCACACAGCTGCTCGCTCACTCCCCCTCTGCCTGATGGGATGGGAAAGAGAATTGGGGAAAAGGTAAACCCCATGGGTGGAGGTAAGAAAAGTTTAATAATTGAAATAAAATATACTGCTACTACTACTACTACTGCTACTAGTCGTATTGAAAAGGGACATAACAGAGAAAGAGAAATAAACCCTGAGGAAGACAAATGATGCACAATACAGTTGCTCACCACCCGCTGACCGACCCCCAGCCAGCCCCCGAGCAGTGAAGGGCCCCTACCAGCCAGCTGCCCCCAGTTTATATACTGGGCATGACGCTCTATGGTATGGCATAGCCCTGTGGCCAGTTCGGGTCACCTGTCCTGGCCCTGCTCCCTCCCGGCTCCTGGCAGAGCCTGGGAAACTGGAGAGTCCTTGAGGCAGGGTCAGCACGGCTTAGCAACAGCCAAACCATCGGTGTGTTATCAATGTTATTCTCACACTAAATCCAAACGCACAGCCCAGTACCAGCTACTGGGAAGAAAATTAACTCCATTCCAGCTGAAACCAGGGTACGCTCTCTGGTTTCACACAGGTATCTGGTATCCTTCTTAAGCAGTTAAGTTTGGAATATATTTTTTCTTAGATCTGCCTTTTAGGTTTTCTGAACCTCAGTGAAAATGAAAAGAAGAACTCCGAGGTAATAAAAACTTACAGGAAGAAATGTAATAAAAGTTTCAGACAAGAACCTTTTCCACTGAACATTAAGGAAAGGTCAAATAATATGTAGAGTCTTCCAACGGTAGTAGGTTTGCATTCAGAGCAGGCCAATAACATTTAAATCTTTTTACAAATGAGAAGACTAAGAAACTTTCACAAAGTGAAAGTATTGCTTTCATGATCTTGGTGAAATGGAGATATTCTGTAAAAAATAAAATCAAGGACATGAGAAAGATTAAAGGTTATTGATGTGGAAAAGGCGAGACAGTATATTGGTGTCCACCGATGCAGTTTTGTTCAGTTAACATTTATTTTTCCTAATTTTTGATAAAATACAAACACCATTTATAGAAGCTGTCAGCCAGGAGACTTGGCTATGTTCTTTCTAGCTATATAAAAAAAATGACAAAAAGCCCAAGAGTGAAAATGTTCAATAAAAAAAAAATATATCCTCCTTTAGCTGAAGTGTATTCAAGTCCTCTTGCGTGCTCAAAGAGAAGAAATGCTCCAATCTGGTAAGGTTGGCTTTGGTATAAATCCTTGGATTTTTCCATCATTGCCAATAGCCAACTTCAGCCTTGGTTACTGAACAACGCTGGCTTGTTTATCCTCTGTTGCTTTAAGTAAAATGGCAGAGATCATTGTTATAGATATGATACGTGTTGACAAATATGGCATCTGGTCTAGCTATGATCTTGATGATCAGACCGTGCCTACAGCTTCCACCATAGGTGTTCCAGCTGTCTTCCCTCCTGCCTTATTATTCAAAAGTTACCACTAAGGAAAAATGTCATTTGGAGCCTGTATGTTAATAATTAAAGTCTGGCCCAGTCACTGAGACAATGATCTCTGCCAGGCACACACCATTTTCAGAGGCAGTTAGAAATCTTGCGTTAGTTCCAGTTTCTTGCCCACTCCCCCTTCACTGAACAGACCCCCTCAAACACCTGCTGAAAGTACTTATTTCAAAGGTGAATGCACATGCTGTCACAATACAGCTTCGAAAAGCCTTAGACACATTAATCAATACGCTACCAAATCAGGAAGAATTTATTCCTCCACTGTTCATCCCCCACCCCATCTCCTCCACCCTAGGAATCAGTTTGACTCTAGAAAGCTGCCTCAGAAGGGGTTCTGCCATGGTTGCTTGGGTCAGTGTGTGCGAAGATGGATTAATGTAGGGTTTACACAGAGCGTATAGCTTCTAATCTGCACGTGCAAAGCAGAAAAAAAATAAAATATTGTGGACTGTGCCTAGCTCCTTGAAAAGGAGACTTTCATGGTACAGTAATCTTACAATGAGAAAATATGATTACAGAAAGCCATTTCCTTGGAGAAATCATTGTTTGTATTATTGCAATGTCGGACAGTCAAGTTTCTCTTAATAACATTCTCCTTCACAGCCCAGCTGCTGCTTTTGCCTGCTCCTTCCATCATCGTTCTGCATTTGCAAGAGCATCTTTTCCTCTAGGTAGGAATATGATGTGACAAAATTCATGGTTAGAGCAGTGGGTTATTCAGCAATTTCCCGAGGGCTTTTTAAGGGGCAAAATGCCTCCTAGGCATTTCCCATCCAACTGACTGCCTGAGTAACTGTGCCTCCTCACATTCACGAGTGCACAATGTTCCCTATGAATTTCAAAAGAAAATTGTAATGTTGATGCTTGAAAATATATGGCTAATAATAATACTTTATTTAGTGAGTGGTTAATAATTTAGTGCCAGAGGGCTAAAGACAAAACATTTCTGTGAGCCCTTGACAGATGTACTAAAGGTAAACACTGTGCATCTGCTGTGTAACTCATGGTGTGTGTGAACTACTTACTCAGGACAAGGCAGTTCACGGTGGCCATAAGCTATTGTAACTGCCAGAGACAGCTTATCATACCTTTAAGCTTAAAATTAAGCAAATCCAAAATGAGGTTTGTCTCTTCCCAGAGATGGTGCTTCCTCCGTGACGTAGCAGACCAGCCCCATCTGATGACAGCGCGAAGTGACCCATGCTACGCCTGGGTACCACAGTAACTGCCTCCTGTGTGAGGTAAAAATAACAGGCACATTAAGCATGTAAAAGGTGTTTCGCTTTGCCTCCCTTTCTAAAATTAATAGAAGTTAAACCATTTTAAGGTACTAACTTGCATGTTTTTATTTCACCAAGGAAGTACTAAAATAAGGTAAAATAAAGCTTGAGGTTTATGATTCCTTTTCTTAAATGTTCAAATTTCTTATGATACACATTATTTTTAAACACCGCTTTTTATCCCCTTTTTATGGAGAAAAAGGTCTGTGTGGCTTTGATTAGCTCTTAGGTGGCAAGAAGCATGGTGGTTGCTCTTTTGGACTTGTTTTGTGAACTTGTGTGAGTATGAAATACAAATTGGCCTGAAGAAGGAGGCAATTGTGCTTATAGATTTCTGCTCTTAGTTCTATTTGCTGTGGAAATTTTTCAAATAAATAGGTCTCTGTAAAAGCTGTAAGACATTGTGACCATGTTTGTCATGTGCTTTGTTCCTCGTTTGCGATCAGAACGAACAACAAAATTTCTTTTGGGCTTATACTGGTAGAGAAGAAGAATAACCATACTGAAGGTAGAGGGGTGACCCCGCTGTAAAACTTGTGTAGGATTACACCCCAGAGATTAATGAGGAGAAATACAACCTAACATAAAGTCTGACTCGGGTGTGATGAACAGCAACTCTACTTTTATGCATAGCAGATGACAAGTAGTCCTCTTCTGTTTGCCTCTGGCAACCTGAAATTATAAAGTAATTTTATAAATCTTTAACTACAGCAAATTTAAACACCACTATTTATGGAGAGGGGGAATAACTGAGTTCTCTTTTCACTTTTTTTAATCAAAGATCTGTCAGTAGTCAGTCTGCTGACTATGTTCGGTAACGACTTGGTGTCTTTTGAAGATGTTTTTTGAAAGCAAACTAATTTATCTAAAAGAAACCACATAAAAATAAGTAAACAGGTCCAAGACTATGGTTAGTGCACAAGCAATATTTTGGGAGTTAGGGTGATGAAGGCTTAGCTCCTTCACACTGGACCCTTTAGTAGTTACATGTTTGGCTGTGAACAGTGTATGGCCTAACTCTCATACCACCAAATTAATTAATGTAACACCCAACTTCCACAGGATGTATGTTCACCTTATGCATACTGTAAAGAACAGGAAAATTTGTTCTTTTACTTCCCTCAGTCCTTACAAGGTATAATTAAAAATTCCAACTTTTGTTCATCAGTGTCTCAGTGGGAGGAGTTGTCACCATACCTGTGGCATTTAAGAAGTCTGAAATTGTTTACCACACTATCAAAACTAAATTCTTGCTCACTGGAGGAAACCGAAGGTGGTGGCTTCACAGAACCTCTAGCAAGAGGCTGATCAGGAAGGATTTGCTTTATTTGTGGGGTGAATTCACTGACAGTATTGGATAGTGTTTGAAGTACCGTTGGTTGCTTATGGACTGGATAATTTAACAGTTTAGCTTTAAATAAATCTCCATTTCAGTGCCATAGAAAGGAAGCCTCAGTTTAGAGAAACTTTGCTTCAGAAAGAGACCTGGGATCTTACCAGGTGCATCTGTGTTAGTGAAGCTGTGGGCTGGAGGAGCACTCTTCAGGTGTGGATTTACACCACCTCTGTAGCTGGTCTTGGTGTACGTGCCCAAGGGAATCACTGCTGTTCTTGGTGCAGTTCCTTTCCTGGTGGAAACAAGGTTGAACTCATATTTTAGGGTGTTGCCTAGACCTGCATTCTGAACACAGGGTCCTGAAGCATTTAACTCTGCACATGTGTAGCACATGCCTAAGGTTGGCAGATCAATTTAACTTCATTGCTGGTAATAATGCTATGTGGACACGCAGGCCTTGTAACCATGACAAAGGGTGTGAAATCAAAGCTCTGTGGGCTGGATTTCCCTCTTGGCACTGCACTGGTGGGAGCGCAGATACCCCTCAAGTGCTGAAGGTCAGTGTGATCTGCTAGATCACAGGACTGAGTGTAAAGCAGAGGGCTCTGGTCCCCCTGTATTTCCTTACCTTCCCATACTCTGTGCTGAACTCTGGTTTTCCCAGTTCAAGAAAAAATTGAGAGGTTTCAAAGAGAAGCTTCATGAATGATCAGTATGCTAACCAATACAGACAATATGCCTTAAAGGGACAGACTAGCTGACCTAAATAAATAAATAAAGCTTTTCTTTCACCGGCAATTTGGTCACGGTACGTACAGGTGTTCTGGAAACAGAAAAACAGTTGTGAAGTCTCTTTGGTGTTATACACAGAGACAAGTATACTTAAGATCCAGCACGTGGAAGCTGAAGACAAATTCAGGCAATACGTTTAGCTGAGAAGTAAATTAGCAGCTAAATAGTTGTTCATTAAATTAATTAATTTAAATAAATTAATTAAAGTTATTAATTAAAAGGAACAGCTCACATGGATTCTTGGTCACTGGAAATTTAAAAATTAAGATCAAAGCACAGCGATTAGATTTGACACCAGGATGAATTCAGGGAAAGGCCAAGCACTAGGTGGAAGACAAGAGTGCACCATAACATTGTTCCCTTCTGGCTTCTGAACCTACTAATCTTAACGAAGAATCGATGTCCAGTACAAGTGTAGCATGCTCGTACCTGTCCGGTGAGCTCTGCTTACGGCTGCCTGGGGAGGGCATGATGTGTTTCTATTTCTATATCTTGGAATCCTGTGGGAACATGGAAGTTATAAGTAACTGGGCCAGATCTTGTGACTGGCTGGCTCCCCTGGCAGGTGCCAGGACAGGGAGCAAAACGTGGCTCAGTGCCACCTTTCCATAGACTGGAAATGAACAGGTCCAAGGCACGTATAAAACTGCCAAGTTTATAATGGCTAGAGTTATTCCTAAAACACCATTCTTTGGTTCAATGCTCCAGCTCCATCTGTAGTTCCCACTGGTGTAGGAAAATTTCTATTGTGTGGAAACCATCAGCAATGAAGCATGTTTCTAGCTGCCTGTTGTGGGTAGACCAGAGGCCAGGCTCTGTTCCTGTATCTCCTACTATAGCTTGTAGGTGTCCAAACCAAACCAAATGTCATATATAGCTTTCCTTCCAGACCTGGCGAGGATGGCAAGTACTGGAATGTGATGCTTCTATGGCTGCTAGACCTTCTGGTTTCAAAACACATTTAGAGTAGGTAAACTGGTGGCTGGAGGAAGCTGAAATAAAAATTCAGCAGGTATTCACTGCAGTGACACACAGTGCTCCAGCCAGCAAAGGTTATACCAACGTTAAATACAGAGTAAAATAAATTAATCTTTTCAACAGTGCCTGCAACAATACCTGAAATTACAACGAATTAATTCCTGCTCCTAAGTGGTCTAAGATGGAAAAGCTGGCGTTAACAATCACTGTCTTACTAGGCTGAGGAGGAAAAGCAATATGTGCAGATGAAATTTAGCTCTTTGACCTGAGAGTGAGATCAGCTGGGAGGGGGATTAACTGAGGAAGGTGCTCTTGAAATCAATAGGACATTGACGAGAAAGTATCTTTGGCAACATACGACAAAAATAGCCCTTATGAACTAACTGTTCATTTCCATTAACCCCCAGCTGAAACCTGGGTGTTGAGATCCAGAGTCTATCAGAATATGAATTAGAGGAATCCAGAGGGCAAGGTAGAAAATGAAAATTTAGGATTTCCCTAATAAATAAAAAGCTAATTATTTTTAACAGATTTGGAGAGGTTCAAATTGACAGTTTAGCTGACAAGTAAAACTGGGGACTGAATGTATGTGAAAATTAAATACTTCCTCATTATCTTGGTTAGTGCAAAGACTAAGCCATGATTCTGAGAAATGAGGAATAGTGTACCTTTCTTGTTGGCACTGGGTGAACCGAAAGTTTTATTATTTTTAATGTGACAGAACTGTCCAAATAGGAATGTACTAAAAATGGGATTTTTTAGAACAAAATTGAAAGCATTGATGTAAAAGAAAGTTTACAAGGGAATGGACAATGAAAATATGCCCATGAGAAAGTAGAATATGCTGTCAATATAGTTTGTTGAACTGCAGGAAATAAAAATCTCATATCTATTCCTTGCTGAACTGGGAATTGAGTGGTACACTGGAGAACAGGACAGTAGAAACAGGATAAAAAAATGCTGTTATCAATTTGATAAGAAGGTTAGTTGCTTTATTATGGATCAAATAAATAAAGAGTTCCTATACTTTGCAATCTCTAGTGAACACTATTCATCTGACACACATTTCTCAAGGTACAGTTACTGTATTATCCTTTCAGAGACTGAGTTTTCCCCCCATGATTAAGAAATTGGTCCTAAAGTCAGAACATTTCTCATATCTTCCTGTCTCTGCCCTGCAACATGTGATAGTAACAAAGTCATCTAATTTCTTTGTACCTCAGTTTTCCCTTGTACAAAAGGCAGCACGTTGCTTCATTCGCCCTGCATGCAGCATCCTTTGATTTCGCCAGACACTATTCTCCTCCCTTTTGTTGGTAGTTACCATCAGAGCTAGTCCTGTTGAGAACTAGCAGTGAACTAAATTCATAGTCCCGTATGATATTTATACATTACAAACACTAATCATGTTTTCCCAAGGAAGTTAATATGAAACAGTAGTTTTCTTTGGTGATACTGAGGTAAAACACATTCTTTCCCCAAGGGAATCATTAAGCCAATGATTTAATTAATGTAGGAGAAAGCTGTTTCTTCTCAGCCAGAATTAAGTAGCAAGAGTTTGTGCCTTGGGTTTCAGGAAAGGATTTTCCTTACTGCCTGGACAAGTGATGAATTAAGTGAATGTCTTCTGGAGTTTTAAGTGCTGAAAAGACACCAGGCAGTTAAACAAAAGCAACAGTGTCCCCAGATCAAGATCCTGGTCAGTGAAAAAGATACACCAGACAACAGTCCTGCCCATCTTGGTAAGTGTTACTACAACATTTTAGCTACATGAAACAACTTCTTGGACTGATTCAAATGTATAGGTAACTGTAAAGTACACTTTTTTTTTTCTTTTTCTTTTTTTTTTTTTTCCCCCTAGCTGCATACTGGTCTCTCTTAACTATTTTCCAAGAGTTATTTCAAGGAGTTTGGTGAACACAAGGTGACGGTGGGAAGGGTAAGTCATAAGTAGCATAAGTCATAAGTCATAAAAATAGCAGCCCTGTACCTGATCAGAGGAGATGGTACAAAGTGCCCCTCTTTAGTCTGCCAAAGCTGCTTCAGAGGTTGGATTCTGGCTATGTGAGATGCATCACCAGCAGCTGTCATAGTTTCACCCCAGCTGGCAACCAAGCCCCATGCAACTGCTCGCTCACTCCCCCCACAATGGCATGGGGGAGAGGGTCAGAAGGGTAAAAGTGTAAAAGCTCATATGTTGAGATACAGGCAGTTTAATAAGTAAATCAAAAGCCACACATGCAAGTAAAGCAAAACAAGGAATTCATTCACTGCTTCCCACCAGCAGGCAGGTGTTGACCCATCTCCAGGACAGCCGGGCTCCGTCATGTGTAATGGTGACTTGGGAAGACAAACATCATCACTCTGAATGTCCCTCTCGTCCTTCTTCCTCCAGCCTAATATATTGAGCATGATGCCATATGGTATGGGATATCCCTTTGGCTATTTGGGGTCAGCTGTCCTGCCTGTGTCTCCTCCCAGCTTCTTGTGCCCCTCCAGCCTTCTCCCTGGCAGGGCATGAGAAGCTAAAAAGTCCTTGATTTAGTATAATTACCCAGCAACAACTAAAACCATCCATGTCCTATCAACGTTCTCACACCAAATCCAAAACACAGCACTGCACCAGCTACCAAGAAGAAAATTAACTCTTTCCCAGCTGAAACCAAGACAGTAGCAAATATGGACCAGAATGTTTCTCTCAATGAGGTAGTGGGGAAGATGTTTGAACTGTGAGCAGCTCCTTGATATGGTAACTCACAGGTGATTGGTGATCCCACTGGAAAAATGCCCGCAAATTGCAGTGATGGATACTACAGAAATAGGTGTAATTAAAACGGTACGTGCTTGTTAAAGACAAGCGATGCAAGCAGATCCCATGGCTGCTGAGGCACCAGCCTATGAATGTCTGTTGCCCACTGTAAATGCTTATTAGGTATTCAAACATATAAAATGTAGTTTCAGCAAGTTTTTAATCTATTTCTCCATTAAACGTCATGTGCGTGTTACTGATTACATTTTCTGCTGGGAGGTTTATAATAATTTCTGGCGTAGAACATCAGCACATATAAAAATTATTTTATTATTATTAATTATATTAATTATTTTAAAAAGAATTAAGAGACTGGTGATTCTTCTTTTGTGAGTAGATAGAGTAGTGGGCCTAAACCGAGGGTTTCAGTAACCTGAAATTTCAGAAGAATCCTTAACAAATCTGGTCAATTATATGTCAATGCTAATGGTTAAGTCTATCCTTGTTCATTATTCTTTCTCCCCATGGTTTGGAAGGCAAGACAGAGCTACATGGTGTTGCTTTAGTTCTTCCAGGGTAGGTTATTCCAGCCTTTCCTGACAATTCAGGAAGGAAAGGTGTAGTCCCAACAGAATCAATACTTGTCACTTGAGGAACGTTTCCTGGTTAAAATGTGTATCTCAGCAGGGGACATACCTTTTGACATCCTTGCTTAGTTGGCAGTAATTTGCAGATTAGAAGCGCCTGGTGTCACCCCATCCTTATTTTCATAGCTCATGTTCTCTTACTTGTGGAGAAACCTGTCAGATCTCCTTGGAGGAGACAGGTTCACATGTAGTCTCTTAAAGCATGGTTCCTCCTTTCCATCAGCAACTGGCCAGAGCTCCTAAGAACTTACAGCAGGAGACTATCAGCTTTGACATCTCGTCTTTATGAAGCTGGTGGTGCTGTAAGTAGAACCTCACCCTGAATAGAACAGAGTATTCAATCTCTCTAGCTACAGGTATCACTGTAATTTTTGTTATCTCCCTTTGCTAGGATGACCTTCCCTCATCAGAAAATGATCCATAGTCACGAAAACTTGGACGATTTCTGATGTGTTTCCTGTTAACTTAGATCTAGTTTGGTAGTAGATAAAATAAGACATTTTCTACAGCAGCAGGGTCCATGTAGCATTGCAAATGGATATGGTTTTCCTTCCTGTTTAACCTCTGGTAGCTGTCTGAAGGTCTAGTAAAGGAGAAATCAAGTTGTTTGTGGCATTGTTTCTTCCCGTACCAGCTACAGGAGCAAGCCCTCCTCTTTGGGATGCGCTCACTGGTTTTGGTATCAGTTCTCTCTTCCAAGGCCTGGGCAGCTTGGTTTCTGTTTATATGTATAATAATATAATTTCTTTAACCTTCAAAGAGCAAAATTTTATTTCACTGCTGAGAAACTGGAAATGCTTCTAAGCTTCAGTTTTCCATTTTGGACTCTAGATAAATAATGCTTGCAAAGGCATGGAAATACAAACGTCTGCACTTTCTGAACAGCTCAGGTTCCATATGTTTTATATTTTATGTGAAGTCTTTGCAACATGCAGTAAATGTGAACTACTCACTCATACCTGTTAGAGAAACATGTAAACTGCAAACCTTAAAATAACTGCAATAATTGCAAAAAAATAACTGAGGTGTTTAACTTCACAGTCTGCTACAGGAAAGAAAGCCAAACAACATGTTCAGAATAATTTGTATGTATGAATCTTGTCATGTTAGGCATCATGTCAGGTGCTAAAGCACCCAGCAGCCACATGCTTTGTATTGACTCCGTGTTAGCTGGGGAACGTCTGAGAAAACATGAATTACAGAAGTCCTGCCGCACTCCTTTCCTGATCCAAAATTCCAGATTTGAATGCATTCCAAGAATGGTGCTTTAGAAATTTATATCTAGGTTTTATAACTCAATCCTACAATTTTTTTCTATGTAATATATCACTGTAGTATTTCTGGGAACATACCATTAGGCAATCCAAGTTTGGGGAAGAATTAAATGTGTTTAACTATAATAGAAACAAAATTAACAGTGACTCAGGTTTCTGTTATGGTCAATAAGAGTTTTTCCATTGATTTGAGTCTCCGCTTCAGAAAGTTTTGTAAGAAAGTTTACTTTCTCCTTTGCTTAATACCCTTTTATACCTTATTATATGTTACTCATTGTTGAGATTCCTGAATAGATATTTTAAATCTTTTCACATATGTTCCTGAGTTATGTGGTGTTCATAAACCATTAAATAAATATGTATTCATATTGTATCAATTATCAAACTGTAAAGGAGCAAAATCACATAGATGGAAAAGCAAAGCACTTTGCAAATCAAAATATATTCATCGAGCTCTGAAATCACCTTGGTTTCTTATTTTTTAATTAAATGGAGAGAGAGGTGGGAATTCAGTATATTAAAACTCTATACCTTAGCATAAAAGAGTAAGCTTTTTCAAACTCAAATTGAATATGCTTCTTGAACATATGGATATTTTCATTTTTAAAATATGGTAGACTCTGTATACAGTGAAAAATTAATACACTGTGTTTAGAGTGACTGCCATTGTGTTATTTCAGCACCACCAGAGCTACATTCCAACAGAAGGCAATTTTTAACTCCAAGACAGATAGGATCCCAAATGATTTCTGAATTATGCTGTGATCAAAATGTATTGTGGTATTCCAAAACCCATAGGAAAAATCAGCCTTCCCTTAGCCTTTACTCCTTCCCACACTCCCTTTCCCCTTCAACACTGCATGATGACAGGATAACAAATCCATAGAAAGACCATAGGGAAGTGTATTGAAATAGGAATGGAAATGTAGCTCTTTGGTTGTGGTAAGACCAATACTCTCATAGATTTATACAACGGTAGACCTTATTTTTTCTTTCATGATAGATCTCTCACTGGAGGGTAGAAGACAATAAGAAGAATCTAAACTAGCTGCCCTTACCAAAAATGGAGCAAACCCACAAACTAGCATTCATTTACCTATTTAGTTTGAAGACAAGATTTGTTGAGCTGTGGCTGGATTACATTTTTAAAATGTGTGATGTACAACAGATGCTGCTGGTCATCCCATACTGCCTGCTTTTGTGACTATAGCATTAAGAGCTAGCTATTTGTTTTGAATTATTTACCATGTCAAAAGCAAGGTCAAGATACAAATTACTACTATGCAAAGATGAACTTTGCTGCACTTTGTTTCTGAATCTGATTTATAAAGCACTGGACTCTGGAATCATATGGTTATTTGGAGACCTTAATTTTTAATTCAATCTCTTGTATAATGAAAAGAACTTTTACCTGGGTCCTCAGGACCTTCATCACTGCTGCTTTGTTCACCAGCCAGAAATGGAAGTGCCTTGACCTTTTGTTTCCTGAGTGTGACTTTGCAGGTGTGACAGTTATGAAATGCATAATTCTATTAATAATTGAGTAAATCTGACATAAAGGCGGCCTAGACAAATTATTTATGGACTTTGCAGTCCAATTATTTGTGGACACTGCAGTTATAATCAAGTGTGCAAAAATGGCACTTTAAATGTGAACTCAGAGCCTGGTATGACTTGGATTAGCCTTTGATTCAATTTGGCAGTACGTGCTGACTTTTTGCTTTGGCACGACTGAGACTGCACTACTGTAGATGAAGACAAGTTTTCTCTGTTTGCTTTATTTGTGCTGAGTTCATTGTGACTAAATATACCACTGCTTTGACCTAAAAGAATAATAAATTATTGAAAACTTCTGTAGCCATATAAATAATATCTTTATAGGAAGAATTTCTAGTTTATCTGCTTTTTTGCTACCACCTGGTCACCTGATAACATGTTTTGTAATTGCAATCCAAACATTCAAAGAACTTGGGTCAGATTCAACAAACTAAAAAAATATGTTCTCTCTGTACTTTATGCATTTTTACAAGAAGACAGTACTTGTAGTATTTTGGAAAGATTTGCAAAGCTTCTTCTGAATGTTTGTTGCATTTCTAAGTGAAGTTCTATTGAGTGCAAGAGGAGCTGTTCCTTGAACTTTAATTTTAGGGGCCCAGCATTTCAACCTCCAGTTATTACCTGAGAAATCAATCCATAGTGTGTGAATAAGAAACAAAGAAAGAAAACTGTACTGCCTTTAAAAATCATAGCAGAGAGAGAAAAAAAAAATCACTAGCTAATTGCTTGATATGCATATGCTTGAACATAAAGGATATGACCCTTAGTTCACATTGATGTAAATCATCAGCGATTTCTCCACTAGTACCATTGGCATATATATTTACGGGGTCTTTTTATTCAAGGTGGTTGTAAACCCTGCTAAAGTAGTTACTGAAACAGGTTAAAAGCTGTTTTGCATTGCAGAAGTAGGGCAAAACAGCTGCAAGGTGGCAGTACATCTGGCTCTGTGAGGGTACACGACGTAAAACCAGCGTGAAATCAGCTGAGTTTTAATACACTTACACCAATGTCAAGGGTAAATCAGATGGTGGAATACCAAAATAAAACCAAAATAATTTTTAAAAGCCATGTCATAGCATGGCATTTTTTTATCTACAGTAAGATATTTAAGTATTCTATAGAACTCAATAGGAGCTTTATCATCATCTAATGTTTATGTCTGATCAGACTGCCTTAAAACATACATTAGGCTGTACAGATAGTCACAAACTGCTGCAGCAGAACATAGGTCCTTGTCCTGGTTAGAATGAATAAAAAGTTCATGAAACTGTATGCTTTAGGAGAGTTTGATTCACGTAGACTATTCATTAAGTGCCACAAGAATTATGGGTTATCTTCCTTAAGCACAGTTGGAATAATCAGTACTTCAGTAGGTCATCATAATCAAACCCAAATGTTCTCTACATTGTTACATGTAGTGAATCAATAGTAGATGGTTTGTTATAGTTTTTTAATTGGAAATCATTAAGCCATTAGAATGACGATGGAAATGCTTAGCAGAGGTTTGAAGAGAATTGAGCGTTTCAGTGCAATACTCTTTTTTTAATTTGATCCTTTTATACTTTTTCTTTGAAAAGAGGTTTTAACTCTAATACACAAAATAATGTCACAATATACTCCTAAGCAACGAGTAAACCAACTGATGAACCTAATCTTTTGTCCCATTGGTTTTCTAAACTGCCATGAGTGTAACTGAAGCTAGAATTTATTCAGTGGAGGCATAAAGAAAAGCAAAGTACAAAGGTTTCAATTTGTTATAACATCAGACCAGTATTTATGTCTTGTAACACAGTGGAAATCAGCCACATGAAATAGCAATAAGGGAGTAGTCAATAGACCTTTGTCTTTTATAAACCATCTCACCAGGTACAGAATGTGACTGATGAATGGCCTCAAACCTTAAGAAGGGCTGAATGACAAAAGATTTTAAATGCTGGTGAAGTGGAAATAAAATCCCATCATATACTTTCTACTAGGAGAAAGGAAAGAAAGAACAAGATAGAGGAAAGAAGATTCCATATGCTATCCACAAAAATTAGCTTGCTGGAAAAGATAGAGAAGGAACCTGATGAAGGTACTGTGGATTTTCTGAAACAGAGCAACTATAAAAATTTTGATTTCTGAAAGACCATGAATCAGACCTCACTGACACACTCCTGACTTTCTACGTGGAAGATTGTTTAAAAGTGGCAAAGGCCAGGTACCTGGGGAGGCATGTGAAATTTTGAAAGGTTACATATACTTTAATATTTCACCTTTTACAGTTTTTTTCTTGCTAATGTTTCATTTAATTTGTAGATTTATTTCATTATGTACAAGAATTCTCGCAGCTAAGAAATAACAAAGGCATTGTTCCCAATTAGCTAATCTTTATTTGTTGCTACCACTTATTTCTTAGCAGAGTAAGACTGTATGTGCTCCATAAATTAGGTTGACTATTATTTCAACTTTATTTCCTCTTTTCTTGACTTTTCAAATTATTTCCTACAGCAAAATGTTTCTTGATCTGGATGTGTCAAGTTGGGAATGACAATGCCATAGAAGCCTTTACAATTAAAATGCTTTTAAGTTTAAAATATTTGCCCAGTTGTACATGCATGGTGCATGTCTGCATGCACACAGGTGCTGCAGAAAGCAAGACTGGAGAAAATACCAGCTCTTCTGCTAAGGAAAGTAGTATTGACTAGGAATAGTCAGTACAGCACAGCCCTGGTCCTCCACAAGCTTAGGCAACCTTTTAAGACTTCTAGACTAAAAGTCCAGGAGCTGTCATTTGAAAATAAGCCAATTTCTTCGAAAGGATTTGCTTTTTGCAAGCTCAGGGTTTAAGCCCAAGGCCAATTACAGGTGCTAGGTTCAGCACAAGATTCAGGACAGACGTGCGAATCAATAAAATGAACCGACAAGACTTGCTGATAGAAACAGATGCCCCACCAGTTCACCCAGCGCAGCCTCCTGCGGAAGCAGGTTTATTCTCTGATGTACATCTGCCAGCTTTTCTCCTCGTGCATGGAGCAGATAGCCCATTCTGCAGTGACATGCAGCTCTGAATCTGGACCCCACAGTTATTTTCCTGCAGAAAAGATTTTATAAACGCTTCTTATCCCCCGAGTGTTCGCTGTTTGGGCTTATGTGATGAAAGCACTCCAGTTTGACAGATGTCAGCTATTACTCTTATAATTTCTGGATGTACTGTAGTTTGTATTGCTATAGTACCAGAGGTGCCAAGCAGAACTGAAGCCAGAACTGGAGTGTAGCTAGAGCGTAGGAAAGGACATACCAATCTATTCAGTTTTCTGGTTTTGTTCCCACGTAAAGGTTATTTTAAAGAAGACAATGCATTTAATTCATGTAGATGATCTAAGAAAAAGTCCCTATTGCATGTGATTGTTAGGGAAGACTTCCTATTTTCTTTCCTCATATTTTACATTCCTTCTCAGCTAAAAAGGTTAGGTGGACCGATGAGAGACTTCACGTTGTCAAGTCTGCAGGGAAAAAAAGAAATACGGATGACTCTTACCTCCATCAAAATTCATCGCCTACTTTCTGTAAGTATGCAAATAGCCTCCTTGTAGATTACTCGTATACTTAAGCTCAGCACTCCTTTGAGTGCTTTCTTGGGTTGCAGCCAGACTGCTCAGCAGCATGTACGATCCATCAGTGGAAAAAAGGGGAGTAGCCATGATATTTGTTGTTACTGGAACCTGCAGTTCTTTGGATCACACTTATCTGGGCGTGTTTTACTCATGAGGAATCTTGCAAACAGATCATAACCGAAGTATAGGTGCACATAGTGGAGTTTTTTCTTTGCTGACACATGCAGTTAGCGGCTGAGACGAAGACACTACTGTGGAGGCAACCCCAGTGCGAGCTCCTGCTGGGTCATCGGTCAGTGGGGAAGTGTCAGCCTCGGCTGCTCCCTGGCACAGTCTGATGCTTTAAGTTGATGATGCGTTGTCTTCTGATTTCCCTCTTTTTTTATTTTTTTTTTCTTTTTCTGAGTTTTTTTTGTCTTAGCATGCCAATACATTACCCTTGACTTTCTACTGCCTACTCAGAAATTTTGCTGTTGCAGAATTAAGCAAAGATTTCATTCTCTGAACATATTCATTACCATTCTTTCAAGATCCCAAATACCTTTTAGAAATTCCATAGGCATACAGCAGGGTTTCATATTTTTCATTATTTGTTTGCATCCTTTGCTGAATATGAGAAGAGCCATTTCAAAGCTGACTGAAAGACAAGTTAACTTCATAGCTTTGAAACAAATTGAGGAGCCTTTTACCACTGGAACGCTTGTTTAAATTTATTCTGCATGAGTAGTCAGCAAAATTCACTGCGAGGTGATTGTCCTTTTGTGGCTTCTATGAAATGAGTCTGTTTTTTTGTGGCTAGTCCCTTGGGTGATTATTCCTGACAAAACCCCTGCTGTGGCTGACACAACCCAGAGGTGTTGTCTTACGTGGTGGCGATGAACCATTTTCTTAATGTTGCAGATCAGATCTTTCCATTACAGAATGAAAATCATTGATTAATCATTTTGTAGTTACTTTGCAGATATCCTCACTCAATATGCATTGGGTATAATCTCTGTTCCTTTCTCTTGCGTTTCTGTAAAAGTCACAGGTAAATGTTCAAAAAAACCCACCCCATCTATGTAAAATAGAAGAGCTGTAGATGAGACTTATTAAATCTGTAAGGGCCAGAGCACATGCAGGCAAACTGGTATGTAAATATGAGCACAAATAAATTTGCTAGTGATGTATAGTTGTGAATAAGACAGGTCATTTTCCCCATGTATTATCCTATGGGTTGAATAACACTTTGACCTTTTCAATCCTTTTGGAAATACTTCCTTGTACGTATTTTGACATAGTAGGCTGCAGTCTCAAGAAAGGACGCGTTAAGGTCACATTTGACACTCCGCTGTGTGCGTTCAAGGACCCCGTTTATGATTCTGGTTGACCATTTCAAACTGTGTTTCTGACAGCTTGGCACTAATGCAGGCTGCGTGTCACCAACAGCTGAGGCAGCTCTCTGAAGGAACAACCATCTGGAGCTTTCTGCTTTTTTTTTTTTTTTTTTTCAAAGTGACAGCCTTGTTATCCTCCTTCTTTGAGTATTTCATTCAGTTTTCCTTCCCTATTGTCAATTAAGATGAGTAACAAGAGCAGCATTTTGCTTTCCACCCTTTTTGCCATGATTTCTCTGGATAATCATCAAACATCGCAGTGTTCATGTGAGCTTTTGATGCCAACTGGGCAGAGAGCACTTGAGAGCAAAGCTGTTGTTCTTTCTGCAATTAACCAGCAGAGACAGAACAAACAATTAACTTGGCACAGTCATGTCAGAAGTGCAGTGGTGACAGGCTTCTTGGGTCAGATTTTTGATCATCTTTTAGAACTGAAAAATGCCATCAAGTCACAACAGCTTCACGTCATGCTTGCCTTGTGCTGGCAATAGCAGCACTACGAACCACGAAGCAGTTGAGAAGCAAGGACCTAAACCTCATCGCTGAGCTAACTCCATTGATGCCCCAATAAGTGGCCTAAGCACCAACCATCTGACATCATTTAGTGGGACATGATTCTCTTGGTGTTGCTTGATTGTCATTAATTTTTACCACTGGTTTCCCTTGCTGGGCATTCCATGACATGTTCATGTGCACATCTGTTTTCGGGCAGAAATTCCCACTGGGAGCTGGTCTGGGTGCCGTCATTCTGCTGTGCCCATATTTTGACCGTGGTAACTATCAGTTGTTGCTCAGGCAAAAATCTAGACATACTTTTTCTGCTTTGTCTAAGCTGAGGTTCAAATATATTTGGTATAGACCCTGCCCTTCTCTTTAAGTCCATCAGCCCTCCTGTTTTTCTCCCCTTGAGCAGCAGCAGGGCTGCTCCTGTCCAAGAGAATGCTGCATGCATGGGTGCTGTCATCCGTGCTAGAAGAAAAGGAGCTTTGAGATGATGGGGAAGGGACAATCCCCAATCCCCCCTATCACATTCCAGCCTAGTGGATCTGTGTTTAGATTAAGTGTGCACTTAGCAAGGGGACAGTGGGTTATCTGGACTAGACTGAACTCCTTTGAGCCTCAGCCCCAAGGCATGTGGATGTTCACAGGGGGAGGTGATGTCCCTGGGGCATTCCTAACCTCTCCGGGTGTATTTGTGCACAGCACACTATAAGGTCAGAGACAATTCAAGTCTAAAGTAGCCCAGAAAACTGGTTCAGTGCAGCTGTGCCTATCCCGTGGAAACTGGGGTTGTTCTCCAGCTCCTGGGTTTGGTTGCATGCTCTGGAGTTGTCCATTTGCAGCCCGATCTGAGTGCTCACCCTTGCTTGTTGCACTGTGTTTTCTGTAAGAATTAAGACTGTTCATAGGCTAGAAGGAAAGCATGTCAGTACTTCAACATGTCTGTAGTTTTTAAGACTCCGTGACCAAGACTACAGGCTAACCACGGGCGGCACTTACCTTACAGTCTTAGCAAAACCTTGGTTACTTTTCTGCCACACAAACACAAGCTATAGCCCTAGCACGTGCGTACCGTACAAACATACTCTAAAAGGGTAGGTTTTGCCCTCAGAGATTCAAATGCAGATTCTATGTAGAGACAAAAGACGAGAAGAAAAAATTACTAGCAGCCCGTTTGAAGCGTAGAGAAGACAAAAGGCGCAGCAAGTGAACCTGTCGTGTGTCAGAAATGCTACACCCAAAGGTCCTGTTTGGTGCTTAGGGGGTGATGAGCTTCAGACCATTTGTGTAGGACTTCTGTGGGAGAGCTGAAGATGAACGTGTGCCTCTTGTTTGTCTGAAGCGTTTTTACTTGTTTGTCGTAGATAAAGTTATGGAGGCTTGCGGGTATCAATATCTAGTGGTGAAAATTACCATTGGAGAAATCTTGATGATTTTAAACGCCACTTTGTAATAGGTGATAGATAACTCACTCCTAGCCATGTAAGTTGTAACCATGGAGCAAAGAATGATTCAGATCTGCTGTTCGTTCTGTCAATTCCTTTGCCTCTCCACCCATTTATTCCAGTCCTGCCCACCTGTTTCCCCTTCTTTTATCCTCACTTCTTAGATTTTAACGTGGAGAGGGGAGAACAAGAATGTTTAAAAGTCAATCTTTTGGATTTTGGAATTTTTATTAGGAAAAGCTAGGCAAGAGTAACTAGTCAGTTCTGAAGGTGAGCATCTCCTCCTTTTCCGTCTTCCTTTCCCACCCACCTCCACTGTGGAAATAATGAGGAAGTAAAATAAGAAAATTTGCATAATTTTGGGGATGTGTTTGCAGGCAGTTTTTGCTGGGCAGGATAGAAGAGTAAGATAAAGCCTATCTAGATCTCTGTAGCACCTCAAGAGCGGAGAAGTGTGGGCTTTGACATTTACAAGATTGGCATTTCTTGCTTTGTCAGGAGTCTGATGACAGTTGAAGTTTGAACCTTGGAAGGATGTGATTTTGTGAGAATCTGAATATTATTTTTATTATCAAAATATGTTTCTAGTTGTTGATAGTAACTGGAAAGCTTGATTTCTAAAAGCTCAGAAGAAAAAAGAAAACTGCCAGCTTTGCTGGTCTTAAGAATGACGAGATTTCAACATATATGGCTTGATATATTTTGAAGATCTGACTCAAATTTCTAAATTCACTAGGTCTCCCTTCCTTCACACCAAAATGCATCTTTCAAATGTTTAAAAGAGCTGTTGGAATAGCAACTCTCCTGAAGACATGGTTTGCTGACAAAGCTGGCTGGAAAGGGACACCAGCTCTGGCTTAGATGACTGCAATCGTTTGAATCACGATCCTGTAGCTCCGCTTATCTGTGGCTAATGCTGCTCTAGAAGTCTGGGCTGCTCTAACAACCTAAGTGACACCGTGGCCAATGTTTCCTTTATTGCAATTCAGCAATTTTTTTCTCAGTATAATGGATTTTGCTCACTTGATTAGTATAAGTCATCGTTAGCAAATGTACGTTTTGGTCAGGATTAATTCCATCTGTGCTACGTGGGTTTGCTCGCGTGGCTGTGCTGGCAGGTCTTGCCTAGACACACCAAAGCCACTGACCTCGGCAGCAGGCAAAGCTAGTGCTGAAGCCATTATCTCATGAGCCAAGATTGCTCTAGAAACATGCTTTTCACTCTGCAGCCTGGTTTGCAGTTGATCCTTTATGAATTCTGCTGTTGCCAGAGAAGGGTCATCACACTTCAACAGTTTCTACAGTACGACTAGCAGTGAGATTACTTGAGTGGACTGAGATCATTTATGTTGCTACTGGTTTAGGTCTGCATTGTAACCACTATTATGTGTTTCACCTAGGTCAGGTATTGTTGGGGAAAAGGGCTGTTGCCTTCTTTTCTCTTCTTTCTCTTTTCAAACCACACTTTAAAGTTTCTGAAAGCTGTTCAGAAGCATTGTGTACTTCCTGCAGTGTGAGGTGGTGCAGGTTCTGTTTCCAGTAATGAGGCCATATATATATCTATAGTCACAGGAACAGTGTAATTTTCAAAGTACTGCAGAGATAGCCAATTTATTAATAGTGAAAAGTGGAAGGACTCAAACTTTATTTTCAGGTGTTTTGCATCTCCATGTCCTCTGCAATAGCATGTCCTTCCTGGGGAAAAGACAGGAGACATTTGGAAACGATCATTGCGAGTTAAACTACTTCTGAGTGAAAGTGAATGTACTTTGAATGCAAATGAACGTGTATTGGGGAAATTATACAGCACGATCTCTTCCACCATCAAGCATTCCACAAAATTACAGCAGAAGGATGGGCCTACATTAATTAGGAATTTTCCTTTTTGAGGGTTCATGTGAAGTTCTCCATCATTCAAGAAGCTGTTTTCTGTTTTTTCTTGAGTGATTACTTTGCAATTTTGAAGTATAATATAGCCAGTTATATAATTTAGACTATATTAAGGAAGTTTGTCTTTGAAAGGCACTGGTAGAACGATTGTGCTGCTGCCATCAGTTTGAATCTGGTTTGTCATTCCCGCTGGAAATGTATGAGTTTCTCCCAGTACCCATGGATGACTGGTGTTATGGGCAGTACCTGCTATAGTCTCTCATGCTGGAGACTATTAAACAAGTGTTTAATCCACAGATTTTCTATACGGGATGCTGTCACAGCTCCAGTGAGGTCCCCTGGGTCTATCCTGACAACGCCTGCTTGGGGAGCCATTAGGCTGTTGAATATTAATGTGATACACTGTAATGGTTCCTTGGGTGCAGTAAGTGTGTGTTACGGTAATGTGAACTTAGGGATTCTTTAATTGACTGATGCAGAATTATTACTTAGCACACTAACATCTAGGTGCCGTTGTTGCTTATGCAGCCAGACTTTGCGCAGTGTCATCATTTATAGGGGGTTAAACCATTCAGCCTGTTCTTTTCCAGTGTTCTGAAAGCAGTTTCATTGAGTTTGGGTTATATCTATATTTATATTTTAAGCTGGAAGATGGGTTTGTTACTTGAAGACTTGTGACTGTTTACATCTCCTATGGCCTGTGGCTCAGCTGTACCTCTAGGTATGTTGTGACAGCACAATTGAACTGATGCAAGGGCTTCTTGCTTTCAACACGGGGCTGTGTCTGCTTCCACATATCCCCTCTCCCACAGGCTCCTGTCACCTCTCTTGTGCTGACTCTAGCTCTTGCCTGACTCCTCACTGACACCCACAACCATGTTTCCTGATTGCCTTGAGACAGCGTGCTGTTCTGCACGACTCGCAGGACTCCCATCCATCACTTCTTCTGTTCTTTGACAACTTTCTTCTTTTCTTTTCTGCTGGAAACAACATCAAATATATTTTTGATTTCCCTGATGGTCTTCTTTCCCTGGCTAGGAAGCATTTCACATTGCTGATCCATTTGTTGCTTCTCCTGATGCACTCTTAATTTCTTTTTGCCCTTCTCTGACTTTGGTCATCTTTAATTCCTCCTTATTATTTTTCTATCTGGCTTTCTGAGACTCCAGGGAAAGACATCATCTCCTCCTCTGTGTCACAGTACTGTCTGGTTTCCTGAAGTGTGTTGAAGTCCCTCCCCTGATGATCTAGATCCCTGAAGCATCTCATTATGATTATGTACTTGTCCTGACCTACTCTCCATTTCATTCATTTCCCACACCGATGATTCTCCTCCTGGCCCTTGACAAAACAGGCTGTGCAGCTGTATGAGGATGGAAACAATTTTTTTCCTTTTCACACCTTTAGCAACAGGAGCAAAAGAACAGCATGCTGTGTCTTTGCAAGAAAACATGAAAATGAAACACATTTCATCCCAGTTTTCATTTTTCCTCCTCCCCATTCCCTTTTATATGAGCAAATAAAAAAAAAGCAAAAAAACCCAAAAAGCAGAAAGGCAAGGAAAATAATGGGAGAGGGAAAAGCTTTTAAACTTCATCCTTCTTGAAAGCTTTGCAATGAAAATGTTTTAAAACAATATTTGTTACTGCTTTTAATAACTGACCCACTTTCCTCCTTTCTTTTTTATTTCTTCATGCATGCACCTCTTCTCCCCCTCCTCCAGGTCTGGCTCCTCTGCTTGATGCTCACCACCTGCGGCATTAGGTGATGGCTGCTGGAGCTCTGCGGGACTCTGAGCAGATCTGGTTCTCACAGCCCTGTCTGCTGGGAGAAAAGGATCTGACATTTTTCTTCTTCAAAAGCTGGGCTTTCAGTGTCTCCCCTCGTACGGTATGTTCTGTTTAGTATCTTACCTGGCTTGCCCAGCCATGGGCACACTCAGGGAAATTTCTGCAGCTTTCTTCAAGTTTTTGCTACAGTTGTTGGGACCTTTTCTCTAAGGCCCAAGGGTAAGTCTTTTCCCGGTATGTTCTTGATTATCCTTGTGACACTCCCTCATCAAACACCGTGGTGAAAACTTCTCCTCTCTTCTGGCCTTTGGGTTCCTGGCAGACTTATAATAGCTATGCCACAAACCTGAGTCTGCTCTGGGTTTAAATATTATTTTACACACCTCTGTTACAATTCTATTATATTTTTAATTACCTTTCTTCTTTTAACATATAGAAATGTTGAATTGGCCTGTTTTCCTGTTTTCAGAAGTGGTTACATTTTTAAATTCTTTCACAGTACTTTAGGAAAGCAAGTGTTACTCTTAGTGTTGTAATTTTAGGGTCAGAGACACTGTATTTTTACTATGCATCACTGAAATTTAAGGAGAGCTTGTAGGTTTTGGCATGATCAAGGCAAATAGTTTAGCCAATATCAGACAGCATTTCAGTCTAACAAGAACCGGCTGTTAATGTGCCACCAAATACTTTTCCGATAAAACCTTTTTCTTTCTGCGCAGGACAGAAGCAAAAGTGGAATAAGTGATTGAAGGTCATCCAGTGATAGAAAAATGAATTCATAGGAAAGCTGAGGAAGGAACTGGTGAATTATTGAAGGCAAGGACTCGAAAGGTTTTTTCCTCACTTTCCTCAGAAATGGTTAAGTGGTCTCAAATGAAATCATTAATAAATTTTTAATTTAAAGAATATCTTCAACTTGAATACTAAAATTGGCCAAGATAAACACCTGAAAGCAAAGTTCTACAATGGGAATTGTCAGGCAATGTAATTATAAGCGTTGTGAATCACAAAGACTGGAATAATTAAACTGTGAATCCATAATTTCACTAATAATAAGCCACCTGGCAAGATTATTCCATGAAAAATTCTTAATCTCAAATTGAATAAACTATATCAATTTTCTCATAAAGACACAGCTGAGGTGTTGCTAAACCCATTGTCCTTATAGCACCACTTATGAATATTTTGTATGCTGACATCTACACGGTGCTGGACACATGTTTAACTGCAGAATAATATTCTACAGATAGGAATATTTTTAAAGTGCTGAAAAGAAACCCTGTATTTGCCTACAATACCGGCTCTTGCTAGGGATGACAGCTAGGAAAGAATAATGCAATTTTACAGTAACATTTTCTCATAATGGATTAAAACATAAAGGGAAGGTAAAGTGATGGTGTATTGAAGAGTGACTCACATTGAAAGAGAATAAACCCTTGTTGTCTTTGCTATTCAAATGCATTGCCTGTGCTGCGTGACGAAGTCTGGTGTCTGCTTCATGCTGTGGCCGTTACAGTTCTCCAGCTGCCTTAGTCTACAGTGAGGGTCTCTCCTGAAAAGGCAAAAACTTAAAGTAACTGTCATGGTGGTGCGAGTCTTCCAGCATGTTCCAGCATTGGCAGAGGGAGGAGGGAGGATTACAGCAAAATATCTTCTCTGCTTTGATGTAGCAGGATCTGAGAGGATCTGAGGTCTGCTGAGATTATGGGAGGGGAGGGGAGCTGGTCTACAGCAATCTAGGTCTTAGTCCCAGAAGATACGCTGGCAGCTACTTGGGTATCCAGTCCGGTAGTTACAGCCCAAATTCTATTTCAGAGCACTGTTAATCTTAGCAGCGGGAAGAGCAGGATGCACAGGGACTGAAAAGTTAAAAGGGTACCAAATCCACAGAACTAAAAAGTGGCTGGAAACATCGATTGCATTTCTTCCAGCAAGGATAAGACAACTGAGCAATTTTTGCATCAGCCAGTCAGCAGCAGCCCAGAGGAACTCTTCAAGCCAGGAGAGCAAAGGCTTACAGAGCCTGTCAAGAAATTAAGTGCTGCTACAGGAAATATATTTCTTCAAAAATTGAAACTCAAGTTCTCTGAAAGTAATTCCTTTGCTTTGGCTCAGGGATTTGACCCAGTTGCATAAGCATTACCAACAATAAAAAGGGAACATGGAATATTTTGCTGTCAAGTGTTACCTGGTTTTTCGAAAACAAGAGTTGGAGACTTAAAATATTATGGGAGTTAGCGGGGAAATGAAAAACAGAAAAAAATCCCAAGCCTTAAATTATGTAATGAGGCACAGTGATAGTCTGGGTCTGCTCAGAGTTCTGTAATGGGAGGAAGGGGAATGAGCACGCTGTGTGCTGAGCCGCGTCATATAGCTACTCCAAGGTTTAAGCTAAGGGGGATCCAGTCATTCAGGCTTCAGATTTATACAGGGGCAATGTTGCTGCTGTATTTTTGGCTGCTTAGTTCTCCCTCCCGAAAAGAATAAATTTGTGATTATTTTAAAGAAAGGGAAAACTGTAGATGTCATAAGTGATTTTCAGCAGACAAACTGGAAGGGTGGGATGCAAGTGCCACGCTGCTTATGAACTGTAGAAAAAGGAGGAAAGAAGCTCTCAGCTGTTTTGAGAAAATTACTTTTCTTCAGCAGTTCTGTTTTCCTTCAGTCCTGAATCCAAAAAACTTCATTTTGTCTGTAGGAAAGGAATGAGAACAGGCTATAATTTACAGCTGAGGTATAAATATTTACCCTTCCAGCTCTGAGTCAATTACAGTGTTTTGATTTTTTTTCATGAGAAATTGCATCTTTAATGTAAAATTTGATTGAAGTCAGCTCCCTTAAAAGATGAGGGTAGGGAAAGAAGTTATGTAACAAAGAAATGAAAGTAACCTTTTTCTTTCATGTCTAAATGAAATATTTTGCATTGACCCAAAATATAATTTTCTAGCTTTTCCCCTGCATTCCTTCCTCCCTGTGCAGAGCTGGTTTTACTTGAACCATTCCCCTCTCACCAACCATTTTAAGTTCTGATTTAACCTCAAAAGTGAAACACGTTGTGTTATAACAGCCTTAAAATGATAAAAGTTTGGTTTATCTTTCTTAGTCCCCTGCCCAGGCTCATCACTTCTCCCATTGCGATATGCTGCAATAGAGAGCAGAGAAGGATCCAGCTGCACAGAGACAGTTTCATGTGTAGATGTGAACAAAGATGAGCTTTTTTCAAACAGCATAGAAAATGTTGTTTACATTGCACTGGAAGAGAATTGAGTTAAAGGACCTGAAAGGTTTAGCTTAACCTGAACTGTATTTTTTATCGTGACCCTTACCAACTTCCATTGGAATGACAAGAGTGTTCTGAAATGCTGAAATTCATTTTCAGCATGCTGAGACAAAATATTCTGACACTGTCAAAATGTCTTCCCCTCATTATTTTTTGTGGACATTGGTGGAATTTGACCTTGACTGTCACCAGTGTTGATGTTCTCACATTCATGTGTAAGACCTAATTATGCTAGGCTTTGAACTGTTAGCCCAGGTCGGTTCATGACATCAGCAATAACGTCGTAAGAACAAAAAGAACAAGCATCATATTTAAGGGGGGAATGAGAGATAATATGCCAGCTGAACAGACTAGAGGCAGGGAGATGTACATTCACAGGTGTTCCCTGGGGACTGAAGTTATCCTCCAACATTTTACTGCAGGTTGGAGAGCTGGCGGGTGTTACTAAGAGCCTCAGCAGGATGGTTCTGCTCCTCCTGAGCTGGTACTGCTCTCTGCCTGGCCTGGGCACTCCAGCTGGAGGGACGTCTGGGCCATCCCCTTCACTGCATACTGGTTGTGCTGAGCAGATCAGGTACAGCGGCCCAGTTGCCTGTTTGTACTTTTGCTACAACCTTGTGTGAGGAATGTCTTGGGTTTGATTAACGTACATGTAGGTCAAGTTAAGGAAAACAATTGAAGTTTTGTTCAGGATATCCAGAATAATGTGTTTTAGTACATATTTTCTTTCATCACTAAATTTTTTTAATAGATATCTGTGCCTGTGCTACATTAGGTAATATAAATAACCAAAAATATGTAAGATTAAATCAGATTTTTCTCTCTTTCATTAACTAGCATGCTGTGTCCCTCCCAAAATGGCAGT